>JAHRHZ010000132.1:1657494-1690076 GCA_024137785.1 Ginglymostoma cirratum
CTCTCTACAACTCCATAACAGTCCATACTCCCATCTCTCTACAACTCCATAACAGTCCATACTCCCATCTCTCTACAACTCCATAACAGTCCATACTCCCATTTCTCTACAACTCAGTAACAGTCCATACTCCCATCTCTCTACAACTCCATAACAGTCCATACTCCCATCTCTCTACAACTCAGTAACAGTCCATAATCCCATCTCTCTACAACTCAGTAACAGTCCATACTCCCATCTCTCTACAACTCCATAACAGTCCATACTCCCATCTCTCTACAACTCAGTAACAGTCCATACTCCCATCTCTCTACAACTCCACAACAGCCAACACAATATCTCCCTATTGCTCCCTTACAGTCCATACAGTAAACTCCCCACAGTGCAATAACAGCCCTTGTACCCATTTCCATGCAGCTCCATAATAGCTCATTCATCTATCTCCCTATGGCTCGATAACAGCTTAAATCTGTTAGAAATCCAAAATTTAGTCCTGTCCAGGAATCACACATCTGGCCACCAGAAGACAAGACTTTTCAAGACACAGTCAGCAGGAAGTTGCGAACTCTCTGCTGCACAGAGGAGGGGCAGGCTCTAAGGTGTCAGGTGACATCATGTTGTAATTTTATGTAGTTGAAGGTGAAATTTCCTGATAATTTCAAACTGGCTTTTTACATTTTCTTTTCCTTAAAGAAGAACCTTTTAATATCGTATAGGCGGCTCTCCAAAAACAATACGAGTGTACAGACAAAATATCTCTCATTCCAAATTCGGAGTTCAATTTGGATCTCTTCCAAAACGCAGGTTTTTGATATGTTTTGAGATCAAGCTTCTCACAGCAAGAAATAATCTTTTTTATGATCTTTTTAAAAAAGTTTTTTTTAAAAACTAGAGGCTCATGCTATTGGAGGAGAAATTTACTTTTTAAAACTTTTGCAGTCAAATTGATAATGAATCTGTGATGCTTGTAAACTATATTTGTTTTCGTCCTGAATTCAGTCACGGTAACAGTCTTGGAAATTCTCTATGAATACAATCCAATTTGCTGAGGTAAATGAACTAGTGCAGGGTCTTGGTCTCTTTCTGAACTGTGCCTAAGACACCTGCATTCATCACTTTCACCTCTGTCCTTGCCCCATCCTGACTGGCATTGCAGTCCAGTTTCACCGCACTACATCAGAGAGGTGCCACAGGGGCGAGTATGTTCAGAAATGCTGCCAAGGTTACCTGCCTTGTTTTGCAAGATAACAGTCACAGCTGCTATCTGTTCACAAATTTCTGCTTGAGCAGGATTTGATTTTAGCTAAATCAGGACAGAAGTCCATTTCGTAGAGACATAGAAATGCACAGCACGGAAACAGACCCTTCGGTCCCACTCCTCCATGCTGACCAGACGTCCTAAATTAATCTAGTCCCATTTGCCAACATTTAGCCCATATCCCTCTAAATCCTTCCTATACATGTACCCATCTAGACGTCTTTTAAATGTTGTAATTGCACCAGCCTTTGCCACTTCCTCTGGCAGCTCATTCCATACACGCACCACCCTCTGCGTGAAAAAGTTGCCCCTCAGGTCCCTCTTAAATCCTTCCCCTCTCACCCTAAACCTATGCCTCTAGTTTTGGACTTCCCTATCCCGGGGAAAAGACCTTTGCTATTCACCTTATCCATGCCCCTCCTGATTTTATAAACCTCTACAATGTTACCCTCTCAGCTTCCGACATTCCAGGGAAAGTAGCCCCAGCGTATTCAGCCTCTCCCTGTAGCTCAAACCCTCCAACCCTGGCAACATCCTTGTAAATCTTTTTCTGAAATCTTTCAAGTTTCACAACATCTTTTCTACAGCAGAGAGACCAGAATTGAATGCCGTATTCCAAATGTCCTATACAGCCGCAACGTGACCTCCCAACTCCTATACTCAATGTACTGACCAATAAAGGCAAGTGTACCAAACGCCTTCTTCACTACCCTATCTATTTGCAAATCTACGTTCATGATTCGGCTCAAAATCAATGTCTAATTTTACAGACACCGCACAGCCTTTCCTTGTATTACACAATAATGGATATAGTGCTTTCCTGCTGACAACTATTTTTACATAGCAGCTCTTTAACCAATTCCTACTGCTTTCTATTCTTCTTATCCAACTGCACTGGACACCATAGGCTAACTTATCCTAGACTGTTTCTTGTTCCTGTCATCAACTCTTTCAAAAGCCTATCAAGGACACACGTAATTACCACCACATATTACTGCAATTTCCAGTACAGGTCTCACTGCCGATGATCCTAACTTTTCCATTAAACTATTAAAAGTCACATTTTAAAAATCACTCTCAGAAAGAGTGATACCAGACCAGACTTGAAACATTAACCCTGTTTCTCTCTCCAAGGATGCTGCCAGACCTGCTGATTCTCTCCCAGCATTCCCTGTGTTTGTTCCAGATTTCCTGCATCCACAATATTTTACAAGTAGTGACCAGTGACTAATGACCAGTCAATGTTAACTGTTGACCAATGATTGGTGACTACTGATGGGTAAGAGATGGCCAGTGACTAGTAACTGTTGATTGGTAATCTGTGACCAGTGCTGGTTCACTCATGAGCCAGTGTTTGGTCTGGAAGGAAAGATATTTGGATATTTCCTGGGTAGGCTGATTTGCACTTCTATTTCTGCAAGCATTGACCTAAGACCAGCCCAAGCAGCTGAAACAGCAGGAAACATCTGTGCAATGTTCAGGCTGTGCTGCCCAGCAGAATATTCGAGAACAAGAAAGCAGGAACACGCCTTACACACACTCAAATTATCCTAGCTGCAAGGTTTCCAAAGTTATACAATTGTACAGTACAATTCATGTAGCACAGGAGCAAGCTGTTCAGCCCACCAACCCTGGGCTGATTCTAATGCTTATTTAGACCTGCTACTTATTGCCTGTACATGGTTTCTATCCCTCTGTTCATCTCCGATTCATGTGTCTATCAAGATATGCCTTAAACGTTGCTAATGTGCCTCCTTCCACCACCTCCACTGGCAGTGCATTCCAGGCACCCACCACCCTCTGTGTGAAAAGTTATTCCCTAAACCTTTCCCCCTCTCACCTTGAACCTGTGCCCTCTTGTAGTTGACCTTTCTACCCTGGGAAAAAGCCTCTGACTATCCACCCTGTCTATGCCTCTCATAATTTCTAGATCTCTATCAGGTCGCCCCTCAGTCTTCATCCTTCCAGTGAAAACAATCCAACCTCTCTTCATAACTTAAACCCTCCAGACCAGGCAACATCCTGGGAATCTTCTCTGTACAGTCTCCAAAGTATCCATGTCCTGCTCGTAGTGTGGCGACCAGAACTGCATGCAATATTCCAAATGTGGCCTGACTAAACTTTTGTAACATAACTTACCAACTTTTATTTGATGTCCCAGCCAATGAAGGCAAAAGTGCCGTATGCTTTCTTGACCACCTTATTTACCAGTCTGTATGTCAGTGCTCCCAAGGGTTTTGCATTTATTGTAAAATTCACATCTAAATTTGACCTTCCAAAATGCACCACCTCGCTTTTGTCCAGATTAAACCTCATCTGCCATTTCTCTGCTCCAATATGCAACCTCTATCCTGTTTTATCCTTTGACAATCCTCCTCACTATCTGCAACTCTGCCAGGTTTGGTGTCATCCGCAAACTTACTAATCATTAAACTTCATTTCATTACGCTCAATAAAAATTAAGGAGATTCACTCCTTCCAGGATATCAGGCCTGGCACACAATGGGAAGAAGAATATGCAAGTTTACCCACACAGATCACAAAGCTCTCCTGGGGGTGAGGTGCAGGGGAATTGGAGAGGTTGGGGGAAACAGTGATGACAAGATGAACAGACTCCATAGTGTTTTGTCGAAATAGAGAGGAAGGAATGGCCAGAATAATCACAGGGCAATCAGGCTCAGGATTGGAAAAGAATTCTGTGGAAAGACATTGATTCAGCCCAGGATTTGATAATGGCAGATCATGTCTTTTTTTAAATTAATCCATGAGATGTTGGCATCGCTGGATGTGCCAGCATTCACTGCCAATTCCTAGTTATCATCAACAAGGTGGTAGCTAACTGCCTTTTTGAGCTGCAACAGATGATGTGCTGTGGGCTGACCCACAATGCTATTAGGGAGGGAATTCCAGGATTTTGACCCAGCGACAGTGAAGGAACAGCGATACATTTCCAAGTCAGGATGGTGAGTGGATATGAGCTTGCTGGCGGTGATGTTCCCATGTAACTCCTGTCCTTGTCCTTGTTTCCTCCTTAAGGGCATTATGGGTCAACCTACACCACACGGACTGCAGCGGTTCAAGAAGGCAGCTCACCCCCACCTTCTCAAGGGGCAACTAGGGATAGGCAAATCAACTAGCAATGTCACATCCCATGAATGAATTGTTTTAAAAATAGAGCATCTTATTTCAGAACTGTATTAAATGCTAGTTAGAGCACAACCAGAGTACTGCGTACAGGACAGTTTGTTCTAATATTTGAGAAATGTCAGAGGAAGATCGACAAGAATGCTGGCGTGAATAGAGGATTTTCACAACGAGGAACATTTGGAAAGATTGAGGTTGTTTTCTGTGGAAAAAGGTAAGCTGTCAGGAGGTTTAACTGGTGTGTGTCAAACAAAGAAGGGCCAGGATTGTGTGAGTAGGAAGGATCTGTTCCTACCATTAGAGAAGTGACTAACCAGGGGGCAGGAATGGAATTTGCAGAAGGATTAGAGGAGAATTCAATAGAAATATTTTCACCCAGTGGGTAATGATCTACGATTGAAATCTACAGGATGACAGTATAAGAGCTGGAAAGTGGAATTAAACTGTATACGCAAAATATATGTGGGTCCAGGCCCAAAACGTCAGCCTTCCTGCTCCTCTGATGCTGCTTGGCCTGCTGTGTTCATCCAGCTCTACACCTTGTCACCTCTGTATAAAAAGAAGGTTAGTTTATTTAGCCAAATGCTGAGTGATGAAATAAAAGGCCTGGCTGTAGAATTTGCTGGTTTTTCAATCTCAACTGAGAGGATGTTTCTAGATGTGGCCGGATTAATCTGTTCTTCTGCTGGAGACTTTCAGAGAATCATACAGTTCAGAGGAGGCCCTTCAGCCCATCAAATCAGTGCCACCAAAAATATACCACTAGCTACACAGCCCCACTTTCCCGTGCTAGGCCCATAGCCTTGAGTGTTTTGATATTTCAGGTGCTCATTCAAGGACTTTTTAAAGGTTGTGAGGTTTCCTCCCTCAACTATCCTCCCAGGCAGTGCATTCCAGATCCCCACTAGTTTTCTTCCTCAATTCCCTTTTAAATGTCTTGCCTTTCACTTTAAAATTATGCACCCTTCATTATTGCTGTTGACCCTCTAATTCAACCCTGCCCATGTCCCTCATAATCTGAAACACCTCTATTAGGTTCTCCCCTCAACATTCCTTGCTCTGACCAAAATAACACAAGCTTATCCAGCCTCTCTCCTTCGATGGACTGCTCCACCCCAGGCAACATCCTGGTGAATCTCCTCTCTAGGCAATCACATCCTTCCTATAGTGTGATGACCAGAACTGCACACAGTACTCAGGCTGTGGCATAACTAAAGTTCCATGCAGCTCCAAAATGGCCTCCCTGCTCTTATAATCTATGCCAGTGATAAAGGCTGTTGTCCCATATGCCTTCGTAACTCCCCTATTATCCTGTCCTACCACCTTCAGGGATCTGTGGACAAGAACCCCAAGATCCCTCAGTTCCTTTGAGTGCCCTAGCATCCTGCCATCCATCGAGTACTCCCTTGTCTTGTTCCTTCCTCCAAAGTGCTTCACCTCCCATTTATCAGGGTTACGTTCTATCTGCCATTGATCTACCCACCTGACCAATTGTTTCTATCCTCCTGTAACCTAACACCTCCTTCCTCACTGTTAACCGGCCAGCCAATCTCCGTATCATTCCCCCCCACGTTCTCATCAAATCATTCATGCAGCACACACACACGCCCAGACACACACACCCACACACACACATACACACGCACAGACACACACATACGCACATACACACACACAGACACACACATACACAGACACACACACGCACAAGCACACACCTCTCTCCTATATAGGAATATCACTGATCCCTGTCGTACACCACAACATACAGGGTTCCTGTCATACAAACAGCCTCTGTCTCCTGTCATGAAGCCAATTTTGTATCCATCTTGCTAAGCTTCCCCGAATCCTATGAGTTTTTACCTTCTTTATCAGTTTCCCATGTGGGACCTTAATTGAAGGCTTTGCTGAACTCCAAAATAAATTACATCAACAGTCTGCCCTCATCCAAACACTCGGTCACCTTCTCAAAAAATTCCACCAGATGGCAGCCAGTGACTAGCGGAGTTCCCAAGAATGATCCTGGGGATGGAGAACTTGTCATATGAGGAGTGATGGAGTAGTCTGGGTCTGTACTTGATGGAGGATGAGGATTCTGATAGGCCTGGATAGAGGAGAAATGGAGAAGATATTCTCAATAGTTTCATAGAATCATCCTACAGTGTGGAAACAGGCCATTCAGCCCATCGAGTCAACACTGACCCTTTGAAGAGCGTCCCACTCAGGCACACCTCCCTACCCTATCCCTGTAACGTTGCATTTCCCATGGCTAACCCACCCTGCCTGCACATCTCTGAACACTATGGGCAATTGCCCTTGGCCAATCCACCTAACCTGCACATCTTTGGACTGTGGGAGGAAACTGGAACACCCGGAGGAAGCCCACACAGATACAGGGAGAATGTGCTAACTCCACACATTCACCTGAGGCTGGAATCAAACCCTGGCGCTGGGAGGCAGCAGTGCCAACCACTGAGCCACTGTGCCACTCCGATTAGGAGAAACTAGGGCTCAGGGATGAAGACATGACTCTTTAGAACTGAGAGGGTGGTGAATCTGGGGAAAACATTGCAGCAGAAGATTGTCGAGGCCAAATCATTACGTGTCTTTAAGACATAGACGGATATAGTCAGGAGATCAAGGGTTAGGAAGGCAGGAGAATAGGGTTGCGAATGATTTCGGCCATAATCTAATTACGGAGCAGAGTTAATCAGCCAAATAGCCTAATTCTGCTCCTATATCTTATGGTCTTATTATGGTCTTATGGTAATTAGTTCCGGCCCTACCTTTATTTGGTTTAGGTATCGTCTATCTTCACTGAAATGGAATATTTTTTAAAAGTTTAAAATGTGGCATCAACTGATGAGATTGATATGAGGAAAAAGTCACATCTTTGTAACAATGTAAAGTGGTTTGAGACAATCCTGAGGTTGTGAAAGGTGCTATATAAATGCAGGTCCCTGTAGCACATGGATGGAGACAGGTCCAAGTGCATAGTTCAGTTCAGGGCTCTGGGTTTGTGTTGGAAACAGAGCTCTCCACCTGTGGGCAGGCAGGGCTGTCTAAACTGCTGTGCACTATACTGAGGCGGCGTCTGTCACTGCTCCCCATCAATGTGATTGGTGTTTTAATCCATCACCACATTTGGATATTCAGTGCTGACCACACCCCCAGCCTGAACAGCTCTGAAGAATTTCACAGCCCTCAGATTCCTTTAGACTGAGCAGAACAGTTAAAACTCCTTAAAAAGACTCGGAACAACATGACTAAACAATCCCCAGACCATCTCTACCCCCCCGAGCGTTGTACTGATGAGTTGCCAGATGACTAATAACCTCACAATTCAAAATAAAAGCAGCAAATGACTGCTGCCAAAGTTCAAAGGTTAGCACATTGCCTCATTTCCAAATAACATTTAGAAAGGCCGAGGGTTCCTGTGGTTAGTGAGCTGTTCATTCTGCATAGTTAAGGCATGTTGTCATTGCAGATTATCTCTAAGGGGCAGACTGTGAAGAGCATGTCACATACCACAGCCTTAACTGCATTCTAAGGAATCAATCCTGCCTGTCTCTACACAAACCAGCATCTCTTTCAAATCAGGACTTCATTGTCAGGGTTTTCACTCCCACATTCCACCCAGTCCCTCAGTAAAAGCCACCCCCCATCTCTTCCATTCACTCTTTGGGGACAGTGGTGCGTATTTGGCTGCTCAGCAGAGTCAGTCATTAATTACCATTAATGCAAATTCGATAGTGAAGCTCTGGGCTATAGCTTTTAGCGGTTGTCTGTCATGGAGCTCACAGTAAAATATCGACCCCAGACCAAAGAGAATCTGCTTTGGAGGAAGTTCAAAATGAACTTAACATCAGATAGAAGAACAGGAAGGAAGCAGATAAACACCTTATACTGGGACCAGAGCCCAGGCAAATTATTTCATACACACATGTAAACAGAACTACAAAACATCATCAGATTAATATCCAAGAGAGAGACACAAAGACAAGCCAGCAGGAAAGGGAGGAAAATGTGAGAGGGAATGTGAGAGAGACAGAGGGAGGAGAGTGTGAGTGGGAATTGAGAAAGATGGAGATGGAGGAGAGTGCGAGAGGGATCGTTTGTAAAGTTTTTTTGTGGTTTATAACTTGTAAGAGCCATATTCTGTTTCAAGAGGGAGAAAGGTCCTAAAGTAATTGATATTATTTGATTTTAAGATGGTGCATGGGGGAGGGCTTCAGATTCCTGGGGCACTGGGGCAGGTTATGGGGGGAGTGGGACCAGTACAAACTGGCCGGGTTATGCTTCGGCAGGACCAACACTGATACCCTAGAGCAAGTACTTGCTAGTGTGATCAGGGCAGATTAAAGCTGGAATTGCAGAGGGAAGTGGGAACTGAAGGAAGGTGACAAGGTAAAGAGAATGAAGGATGGTAATAAAAGAGAAATAGCAAAATGCAAAAATGGTAGACAGGGTAATCAAGGGCAAGAGGCAAAAAGGATCACAGTACAAAGTTAGAATGATTAAAAATGGCAAAAATACAAGACTAGAGGCTTGTATCTGAAGAATGATAAACTGATGGCGCGAATCAAGGTAAATGTTTATAATGTTGCAGCCATTATTGAGTCAAAACACAGTTGTGAGAGATGATTTAGGCTCGAATGATGTAGAGTTCATTTAAGTGGAGGTAATGACAGCAAAGGAAGGAAGACCGCGGTAGAAGTAGTGTACAGACTCCCAAACATTAGCCACCCTATGGGAAAGTGTATACGTTGACAAATAAAGGAGCAAGTAAAAAGAATGCAGCAATAATTATGAATGAGGTTAATCTTTATATTGATTGGGTTAATCAACTTGGAAAGGATAATTATGACAATTAATTCATAGTGTACATTAGGGATAGTTTTCTAGAACATGTCATGGAAAGAACAGGCTAAAGTAGGACAAAGAAATGCGGGTGCTAGAATTCTGAACCTTAAAGAGAAACTCAGCAGGTTTGGCTGCATCTGTGGAGAGAAAGCAGAATCAATGTTTCAGGTCAAGTTCAGACTTGCTGAGTTTCTGTTTTTGTTTTGGGAGCAGGCTATCCTGGATCTGATATTGGGTGATGAGGCAGGTTTAACAAATGATCTCAGAGGAAAAGGTCCCCTAGGAAGCAGTGATCATAACATTTTTGAATTTAATATTCATTTTGAGAGTGTGAAACCTGTGTCAGAAACAACTCTGAAACTCTGAAAGGGAACAACAATGAAACGAGAATAGAGTTGGCTGAAGTGAACTGGGTCGACAGATTAGAAGGAATGACAATAAGCAAGTAGTTGCAGACATTTAAGGGAGCAAGTTAATGACTCTCAGCAAAAATACATCTCAGTAAGGAGGAAAGATTCTAAGAGAGGAAAAAACCAACCATGGTTAACCAAAGAATTGAAGAAGAGTATAAAGTTGAACAAAAAAACATTTAAGGATGCAAAAGTCATTGATAGGCCTGAAGACCGGGATGAATTCAGAGACCAGCAAAAGATGACTAAAAAAAATTGTAAAGAGAGAGCAAATAAAACACAAGGGCAAACTAGACAAGAATATAAAAACTGACAAAAAGAATTTCTTTGAATATATAAAATGGAAGAGAGAAATCAAAAGTGAACATAGGACTGTTAGAAAATGAATCTGGGGAGATGGTTATGGGGAACAAGGAAATGGTAGAGGAGTTGAGACTGATATAAAACATCTGTTTTACAATGGGAGACACTTTAAACATCCATTCGTAATGAAGGAAATAGTGGAGGAATTAAGTACCATCACCATCACTAGAAAAGCAGTATTACACAAACTCATAGGTGATTGACATGCAAAGATGTGCAGGTTAGGTCAGTAAACCATGGGAAATGTGTGTTTACAGGGTTAAGGTAGGGACCTGGATCTGGGTGAGATGCTCTTTGGAGGCCCAGTGCTGACTCAATGGGCAAAATGACCTCTTTCTGCACTACAGAAAGACAATGCTCTAAAACATTCAACTTGCCACATTTTACAAAATAAATATTGTGCAATTTAGTTTTAAAAGCACAATACCAAAAGTGATGCAATTTATGGCTGTCACATGGGCAAAAAAAAAGCACATGCATATTTTTTGGTGTACAATGTCAACCATTTAAATTTGATTAAAAGAAAGATCTTACTTTGAGCAATACAATACAAAACAAGCATTTATTCCAGAATCCACATTATAGGAGCAATGTGATAGCACTGGAGAGGATGCAGGGGAGATTTACCAGGATGTTGCCTGGGTTAGAAAGTTTCAGTTATGAAGAGGGATTGGACGGACTGGGATTGTTATCTTTGGAGCAGGGGAGAGTGAGATGGGACATGATTGAGTTGTATTGAATTATGAGGGACATAGACAGGAAGAAACTTCACCCTTTGATGGAGGGATCAATGACCAGGGGCATAGATTTAGATAAGGGGCAGGAGGCTTAGAGGAGATGTGAGGAAAACCATTCCAAACAAAAGGTGATAGGAAACTGGAACTCGATGCCTGTAAGCGTGATAGAGGCAGGAACCCTTATCACATTAAAGAAGTATTTAAATGTGTACGTGTGATACCAAGGCACACAAAGCTATGGGCCAAGTCCTGGAAAGTGGAATTAGATAAAAACTTACATGGTTGTTTTTGACTGGTGGGGACACAATGGGCTGAAGAGCCTTTTCCTATCCTTTAGACATTCAAGCAGAAGCAGGCCATTCATCGCATTAGCTCTGCTCTGCCATTCAGTGGCTGATCTGATAATCCTCAAATCCACTTTCCTGTGTGGAAAAGAATTCCCCAGATTCACTGTCCTCCAAGAAAAGAAATTCCTCCTCCTTGCTGTTTTGAAAGTCAAGGCAGGTATCCTGGGGCTACAAGAGGCAAGTTGAGGAACTCAGTTTTGAGATTGGTGGGATGCTGGGAGGCAGAGGAGATTACAATTGTGAAGACAAATCAACATATGGAGGGGGGGAAGAGAGGTGACAGAACATTGATGGGTATGGGGCAGTGCAGGGGGTTGGAGGATTATTGACTGTCAACAACACCCTGGTTTTGGTGGGGTCTACTATATCTGACATAGTGGCTTGATAGGCTTGGGGTGGGGGTAAAGTGAAGAGGAAAGGAGTTAGATAGAAGGATAGCATGGGAACCCTCAGAAGATGGGGTTGATGAGGAGGGTTACAAAGAATGAAACATGCATTTTGTGGGTTCACCAAGGCTCAGGGGTTGGTGCTGAGACTCGGAGGGGCCACTGTTTCCTTCTGTCATTTTGTGAATAACGAGCGCACAATGAAACTGAAAATGGCTCCACTATGCCAGGAGGGAACTGGATAAGTATTCCTTCCGGCGAGGGAGGGCACAGCGTGATGCAGGCCTTGTAGATAAGGAGGAGGGCTGTGAAATGGTGGATGTAACAAACTCTGGGAGAAAGCAGGCATTAAAGGGATTAGCATCCCTGAGATTAAATAAATTATCGCAGCCGGGTGAAATGTACTCAAACTATTAAAAGACACCTAGGAGGAAATAGGGCATTTTTAAAATCCGCACTGGATAAGGGCAGCATGATGGTTCAGTGGTTAACATTGCTACCTCACAGCATCAGGGACTCAGGTTCAATCCCACCCCCTGGTGACTATCTGTATGGAGTTCGCACATTCTCCTTGTATCCGCATGGATTTCCTCCCACAGTCTGAAGGTGTGCAGGTTTAGGTTGATTGGCCACGCTATACTGTCCAGGGATAGGGTAGAGGGGCTGGGTCTCGTTGGGATGCTCTTTAGACGGTTGGTGTGGACTTGATGGGCGAAATGGCCTGCTCCCACACTGTAGGGATTCTGTGATTCTAGCTATGCTGTTAGAGAATTGGAGGATTGATAGGGTTGTACCCTTACTGGGAAATAAAAGGGTGTGAGAGTGATATTTTAAATCATTCCAGGCTATTCTCTGTTGGGGGCAAATTATTACAACCAATTCTGAGAGACAGCATGAACTATTACATAGAAAAGCATAGATTAAGGTAGGTCAGCATGGATTTGTTAAGGGAAGGTCATGTCTGACTAAATTGATTGAATTTATTTGAAGAAGTAGCATGGAGGATTCATAGAACCCCTGCAGTGCATGGAGAGGCCATTAGGCCTATCAGTCTGCACTGACCCACCAAACAGCATCCCACCCAGACCTACACCCCCTACCTCATCCCTGTAACCCTGCATTTCCCATGGATAAATCACCTAGCCTGCACATCTCTGGACACTATGGGCAATTTAGCATGGCCAATCCACCTAACCCACGCAACTTTGGTAAGAAACCAGAGCACCCGGAGGAAACCCACACAGATATGGGGAGAGTGTGCAAACTCCACACAGACAGTCACTTGAGGGTGCTATCAAATCTGGGTCCCTGGCGCTGTGAGGCAGCATGGCTAACCACTGAGCCACCGTGCTCTGAAGACTGATGAGGATAATATGGTTGATGTGGTCTACATAGATTTTAGCAAGGCTTTTGACAATGCAGACTGCTTAGAAAGGTGAATGCTGGTATGTATCAAGCCGGGTGCAACATTGGCTCATTATGAGGGAAGAAAAGATAGTTGTTGAGGCATGTGTTTCTGAATTTGAAAGCAGGATACAGTTGTCAGTAGAGTAGGAGGTTTAAAACCAGGGAAAAAGAGGATGAAAACATGTTTCAGAGATATTAAAGTCACAGGAGAGGACCGAACTGAAACAGCAATAACAGGCAAATCAATCCCAGCAACAGCTAAGGAGCAGTTAATAGTTAAAAATGATGGACTGATGATGGAGGAACATTTGCCAATGAGTCAACACAGTGTGGAGCTGGAGGAACACAGCAGGCCAGGCAGCATCAGAGGAGCAGGAAAGTTGACCTTTCAGGTCGAGACCCTTCTTCAGAAATGGGAGAGGGGAAGGAGGCTCCGAAATAAATAGACAGAGGAGGGGTGGGGCTGGGGAAGGTAGGTAGGATGGTGATAGGTGAGTGCAGGTAGGAAGTGGTGGGGATTGGTCAGAGAGATGGAAGGAGTGGATAGGTGGGAGAGAAGATGGACAGGTTATGTCAGGTCAAGAAGGCGGGGATTAGAGGGAGGTTTGGACATGGAATGAGGCCGGGGGGTGGGGAGATATTAAAACTGGTGAATTCCATGTTTACGCATTGGGCTGTTAACTCCCAAGGCAGAATATGAGGTGCTGCTCCTCCAGTTTCCGGGTGGTGGAATTGTGACACTGGAGGAGGCCCAGGATAGACATGTCACCCAGGGAGTGAGAGGGGGAGTTGAAGTGACCAGAAGGTGCTGTCGTTTGTTGTGAAAAGAGCCCAGGTGCTCTACAAAGCGGTCTCTGAGCCTCCGCTTGGTCTCACCGATGTAGAGGAAGCCACATCAGGAGCAGCGGATGCAGTAGACCACATTAATGGATGTACACGTGAACTGTCCCTATGAAAGACAGATAGGGGTGGGGAGGGAAATATCTTTGGTTGTGGGGTCAGACGGTAGGTGGCAGAAGTGACAGATGACAATACAGTGGATGTGGAGGTTGGTGAGGTGGTGGGGAGCCATGGGCAGCACCATGGAAGCTGGCATTGACCTAGCATCAGCCTCACTACATCATTAAGGGCATATCTACAACTCACTTACAACACAGTTCACCACCTCACTAGAGATAAAAGGTACTGCAGATGCTGGAGAATCCGAGATAACAAGCATGGGGCTGGATGAACACAGCAGGTCAAGCAGCATCATAGGAGCAGGAAAACTTGACATTTTGGGCCAAAACCCTTCATCAGAAATGGGGTTTGCAAAACCCCACCCCTTACATTACAAAGCTGCTGCCTAGACACCTTGTGCAGGGGCAGGTAACAGCTCACGTGTTGGAATTGGGTGAACCTCAGTGAGATTGGTTTGTGAGTCTTGCCAATCACTCATGTGGCACTCACATGGATATCCATAGCATCGCTGCTCCTTTTTGCCTTTTAGCACATTACCACTTCATTCAGAACATACAGGTTCACTGTCCTTCTGTCCTGCCTTGTCTTTTCGCAACGTTAGATATGCTTGTCAGAATGATGAGTCAAGGGAGTGGACATGTTGCTGAATGACCCTGTACTCTATCAACATTACAGCTACAACATATGCCAAAATCTTACACGACAAACGCACTGCATGTGCTTCAAACAAATGGTCGTGTTGTAAACACCAAAGTGGAGTAAGTCCTCAGTCAAGTCACGGAGACAGTGTCAGTCAGAGGTGGGGGAGGATCCCAGGACAGGCAGTGAATGATATTGTCCGATCTCAGTCCAGGGGCTGGCTATACTCGGTCAGCTGCTCACTATTGCCAGGGTCTGGGGATCTGCGTCAATACAATCGGATCACAGTCAGTACCTGTCGAACCCTGACCAGTCTGGAAGTGTTTGGTAAACTGGGCAGGGAGAACAGCCAACCGTCTAAGCTTGACATCAGCCAAACCTACCTTCACAGATTAATGGGGGAATGGGTGGGGGGTGTGCATGGTCAGTCCTGAGGATCGGTCCACTAAATGCCAGATGGGTTTAGCAGGAGTTAACGCAGTGTTGGGGGTATCCAGGGAAGTCTAGCTTCAGGATTGGAAGCAGCATGATGGAATAGAAAGTAGACAATCACTGTGAATGGGGGGAGCTCACCTGGGAGGCAATATATAGTCATAGAATCATAGAGGCCTAGAGCGCGGAGACAGGCCCTTCAGCCCAAACTGGTTCATGCGACCAAAATGTCCATCCACGCCAACCCCATTTCCCTGCACTTGGCCCATGTCCTTCTAAACCTTTCCTTTCCATGTATTTGTCCAAATGTCTTTTAAATGTTGTTGATGTACCCACCTCACCCACTTCTGCTGGCAGCTCATTCCATATGTGTACCAGCCTCTGTGTAAAAGAAGTTGCCCCTCAGGTCCCCATGTATTCTTTCCCCTCTTACCTTAAACTGATGCCCTCTTGTCCTCGATTTCCCAACCCTGGGAAAAGGACTGAGTGCATTCACCCTCTCATGATCTTAGACACTTCTATGAGATCACCTTTAGTTATACTATGCTCTAAGGAAAAAGGTCCTAGCTTGTCCAACCTCTCCCTATGACTCAGTCCCTTCAGTCCTGGCAATGTCCTTGTAAGTCCCTCCTCTGCACTCTTTCCACTTTAATATCCTTCTTGTAGCAACGTGACCAAAACTGAACACAATACTCCAAGTGTGGCGTCACCATTGTCCTGTACAAATACATCAGCCAGGGACCCTGACTGATATATCTGCATCATCATTAGCCATGGGTGAGGTCCCAGAAGACTGGAGAGCAGTGAATGTTATACCCTTATTCAAGAAGGGCTGCAAAGAGAAACCTGGGAATTATAAACCTGTGAGCTTAATATCTGTGGGAGGTAAGTTACTTGAGAAGATTCTGAGAGAATAAGATATACATGTATTTGGAAAGACAGGGTTTGATTAGGAGAAGTCAGCGTGGCTTTGTGCATGGGAGATCCTTACTCACAAATTTGTTAGAGTTCTTCAATGAAGTGGCCAGGAATGTTGATAACGGCAGGGCAGTAGACGTGGTCTACATGGACTTCAGTAAAGCCTTTGATAAGGTTCCACATGGTAGGCTGCTCTGGAAGGTTAGATCACAGGAATCCAGGGAGAACTGGCAAATTGGATACACAATTGTCTGGATGGTAGGAAGCAGAGGGTAACCATGGAAGGATGCTTGTTGGACTGGAGGCCTGTGACTAGTGGTGTGTCTCAGGGGTCTGTGCTTGGCCCATTGCTGTTTGTTGTCTATATCAATGATTTGGATGAGAATGTGCAAGGCATGATTAGTAAGTTGCGGATGACACTAAAATGGATGGTACCATGGACAGTGAGGAAGGTTATCAGAAATTGCAGCAGGATCATGATCAGCTGGGGAAGCAGGCGAGAAATGGCAAATGGAGTTTAATATCAGTGTGAGGTATTGCATTTTGGAAAGTCAAATCAAGGTAGGAGTTTCATGGTGAATGGTATGTCCTGAAGGAGTGTAGTGGAACAGAGGGACCTTGGCGTTCAGGTGCACAGTTCTCTGAAAGTGGAGTCACATGTAGACAGGGCAGTGAAGAAGGCTTTTGGCACACTGGCCTTGATCAGTCAGGGCATTGAGTATAGAAGTTGGGAAGTTGTGTTGCAGTTGTACAAAACATTGGTGAGGCTACATTTGGAGTATTGTAGAGATAGTAGGAACTGCAGATGCTGGCGAATCTGAGATAACAAAGTGTAGAGCTGGATGAACACAGGAGGCCAAGCAGCATCATAGGAGCAGGAAAGCTTGACGTTTCGAGCCTAGACCCTTCTTCAGAAATGGGGGAGGGGAAGGGGGTTCTGAAATAGATCCACTGACGTTTTTCCAGAGGCAGGCGGGTAACTTCTTCAGGGTAGGCATCCTTAGAAGAGGCTTCTCAGTGGGATTAAAATTATTTCAGAGATAGTAGGAACTGCAGATGCTGGAGAATCTGAGATAACAAGGTGTGGGGCTGGATGAACACAGCAGGCCAAGCAGCATCATAGGGGCAGGAAAGCTTGACATTTCAGGCCTAGACCCTTCTTCAGAAATGGGGAGGGGAAGGGGGTTCTGAAAAACCTCAGCGGATCTATTTCAGAACCCCCTTCCCCTCCCCCATTTTTGAAGACTGGTCTAGGTCCGAAACGTCAAGCTTTCCTGCTCCTATGATGCTGCTTGGCCTGTTCTGTTCATCCAGCTCTACACCTTGTTATCTATTTGGAGTATTGTGTTCAGTTTCGGTCACCATTCTATAGCAAGGATGCTTTTAAACTAGGAAGAGTACAGAAGAAACTTACAAGGATGTTGCCAGAACTCAAGGGACTGACTTATAGGGAGAGGTTGGACAAGCTAGGACATTTTTTCTTTAGATCTCTACTGAGGGGGGATCTTATAGAAGTGTATAAGATCATGAGAGGCATGAATAGGGTGAATGCACTCAGTCTTTTTCCCAGGGTTTGGGAATCGAGGACTAGAGAGCATCAGTTTAAGCTAAGAGAGGAAAGAATACATGGGAACCTGAGAGGCAACCTTTTTTTACACAGAGGGTGGTGCACATATGGAATAAGCTGCCAGCGAAAAGTGGTTGAGGTGGGTAAATTAACAATATTTAAAAGGCATTTGGACGAATACATGGAAGGGAGATTTTTAGAAGGGTATGGGGCAAGTGCAGGCAAATGGGGTTAGCGTGGATGGACATTTTGGTTGGCATGGGCCATTTTGGGCTGAAGGACCTGTCTCTATGCTATAGGGCTGTAGGACTCTATGACTCTAATTGTAACACAACTTCTCAACTTCTGTACTCAATGCTTTGACTGATCAAGCCCAGTGTGCCAAAAGCCTTCTTCACTACCCTGTCTACCTGTGACTTCACTTTCAGAGAACTGTGCACCTGAACTCCAAGGTCCCTCTGTTCCACTACACTCCATTCACCATGAAACTCCTACCTTGATTTGACTTTCCAAAATGCAATACCTCACACTAATTTATATTAAACTCCATTTGCCATTTCTTGGCCCACTTCCCCTACTGATCAAGATCCTGCTGCAATTTCTGATAACCTTCCTCACTGTCCATGATACCACCCATCTTAGTGTCATCCGCAACTTACTAATCATGCCTTGTACATTCTCATCCAAATCATTGATATAGACAACAAACAGCAATGGGCCGAGCACCGACACCTGAGACACACCACTAGTCACAGATCTCCAGTCTGACAAGCATCCTCCCACTGTTACCCTCTGCTTTCTCCCATTAAGTCAATTGTGTATCCAATTTGCCAGCCCTGCCTGAATTCCAAGCGATCTAACCTTCCAGAGCAGCCTACCATGTGGAACCTTACCAAAGGCCTTACTGAAATCCATATAGACTATGTCTACAGCCCTGCCCTTATCAACCTTCCTGGTCACTTCATCAAAGAACTCTAACAAATTTGTGAGGCATGATCTCCCATGCTCGAAGCCATGGGAGGGTGCATGAGGGCAATCATCTGCATTAATGGGTGCATGACCTACTGGATGTTATGAAGCTCAGCAGGTGAAGTGGGAAGATGGAGAGTTAAACAGAGGGAACATGGAGGGTCTCAAAGCTGATGGGGTTGATTGGGAGTTCAAAGCAGAAATGAACATGAAGGTTGGGGGTGGGGGGGTGAACTCAGATAACAGGCAGAGTCTACAACTTACTGCCTCAACCGTGATCAAGAAAGTCTTTTATCCTCAACCAAATGTTAACTGCACAAGAAACATTGCAAACTGTCTGCCAGCATATTCAGGATAAGTTTGTTAATTTTGTCTGCGGGAGTGGACTTCACTAACGGGTGACATGAAGCCCTTCAAGGGGTAATTGCATTAAGCAATTTTGGAAAGTAAGGACATCTTGAATTGCAAAATTCTGCATGCACATCTCACATGACCAACATCGATTAAAAATCTTAGGGACAAGCCATTCTGACCATGTAATTGATCACTAAAGGTAGAATTATAGAGTCGTAGAGCAGGGAAACAGACCCTTTGTCCAACTCATACATGTTGACTGGATATCCGAAATAAATCTAGTCCCATTTGCCAGCATTTGGCTTATATCCCTTTAAACCCTTCTGTCGATTCACCCATCCAGATGCCTTTTAAATGTTGTAATTGTTCCAGCCTCCACCACTTCCTCTGGCAGCTTGTTCCATACACGCACCACCCTCTGCATGAAAAGTTGCCCTTTAGGTCCCTTTTAAATCTTTTCCTCTCACTTTAAACCTATGCCCTCTATTTTTGGACTCCCCTACCCTGGGGAAAAAGACCTTGTCTATTCACCCTGTCCATGCCCCTCATGATTCTATAAACCTCAATAATTTGGTTATCTGACTGTAATGCCTATCCTTTTAACTACGTCATATTTCTAACTGTGAATCACTGTAAAGTAATGCAACTACTTTTCTTTTTTATTATCTTTTGTTTCTAAGATTTGTGCCTAGGCACTTTGTACCTAAGATGGTGCCGTAAGAGGTGACATTGTAAAAACTTTTCATGGTACTGCTGTACCTGAGTGCTTGCAACAATAAAGGATATTCTAACTCTAATTCTGAGGTCACCCCTCAGCCTCCAAAGCTCCAGAGAAAATAGTCGATTCAGCCTATAAAGCTCTGATTCCTAGTAATCTCTGTGAAGCACAGAACTGATCACGTTAACGTTTAAACCAGCATCCCTATTTCATGAACACCTTCCAAAGTCTCTGAGGCTGCACAAGGGCCCAGAGCTGCTTTTTTCACAGTTTAAACTGTAAGTATTTCACAACATGTTCATTATAAGACTTGGTGGTTGAGGGAAACAAGGCTCGAGTTAATATTGTAATCCTCCTGCATTACAAATTTCTACTTTATTTGCTATATACTGCTGAGTAAGGTTCCTATCTCAAAGTTCCATGTCAACGTGGCCCTCCTTGGTACACTGCAGTGAGGAGTATGCTAAACTCTCATTTGTGCTTGTTGCGACTGACTTTCTTTCTGATATTCCCCACACAGGCTCATTGGATGGCCATTACTGCCCATTCCACTAATGGATGCAGCCAGAGTTGGGGCTATTCTCTCTGTGGGCTCTGCACAACGAAGGCACAGAGAAATGCAAGAGGAACAGATACACCAGCAGTTCAGCTCCAGCAGTTGCTGAGCAGCATCCACAGGTAGAGGTTGCATTTGATGCTCCCATCAGGCTGCAGACTTTGTGTCCTGGACACCGTAAGTGAACGGTGTCAGCTGCTGGAGCAGGAGATGTGCTCTGAAGGGTAGGTGGCTTTCCTGGCCCAGTGGTTATCAAGGTGCCAACTGCATGAAACCTTTATGCAACTGTTTGCTTCCAAAGATCTACTGGAAATGTGCAAGATACCTCAATCCTCAGCCCACAAATATATCAAGGCTGTTACATCTCTACCACCCCGAGCAACTAGGCACTGCAAATGCATAGGAACATAATGCTCCTATGAATACCCCGCCAAGCCACTCACCATCCTGACTCAGAACTAGCTCACTGCAGTACTGTGACTACCCCTACACTATAATGATTGCAGAGGCTCAAGAAGGCAGCTCACCCCCACGTTGTCTGTGGGCAATTAAGGATGAACAATAAATGCAAGCTGAGCCTGGAAAACCAACATCTCATTAACAAATAAAAAACGCTATCAGTAAGACGCAATTTGTACCAGATTATGATCAGTGCCTCATCCAAGGCAGGTAACCATGGGAGCTGCCACAATATCAACTCTTTATATAATTCTAAACTTCTGGGAGATAAACCAATCTATTTATCTGCTTTTCCTATATCTGGGAGGTGATAAGTTTGAAGTTGTCCTGTGACCCACAATGACTCCAAATCTGCGAAATGTTCAGTAATTGGTAGTTTGGTAAAGTGAGGGTTAAGGTCACAGAACACAGGCCAAAATGTAATCAACTTGGAGCTGAGAGATAACAGTGTTGGATTGTGAAATTGAACAGAGTCCAGGACTGGTGATTCCTTTGTGACTGAGTCAGTGATTATAAGGTGAGGCTTCCTGTACGTTTGCTTCATTGGTGTATTGCCTGGGAGTATCACGTCCTGTAATAAACGTAATAAGTGCAAGCTTTCATGTTTAGAATCTTTCTTCCTGGTTTGGAACCAGCCTCAGGACGCTGAGCAGGATTTGCAAACACACACAGGATAATTCTTTGAAGTTTGCATCACAAGGAGACAGGGTGGTAAAGAAGGCATTTAGCATGCTTGCCTTCATTGCTCAGACCTTTGAGTGTAGGAGTTGAGGCATCATGTTGCAGTTGTACAGAACTTTGGTGAGGCCTTTTCTGGAGGATTGTGTCCAGTTCTGGTCGCCCTGCTATAGGAGGGATATTACTAAATTGGGGAGAGTTCAGAAAAAATTACCAGGACGTTTCCAGGAATGGAGAGTTTGAGTTATACAGAGAGGCTGGATAGGCTGGGACCTTTCTCACTGGAGCGTAGGAGGTTGAGGGGTAATTTATAGAGGTTTTTAAAATCATGAAGGGTATAGATAATCTGAATGCCAGGTGTCTTTTCCCTAGGGTTTAAAGATCGGGGGCATATTTTTAAGGTGAGAGGAGAAAGATTTAAAAACGACATGAGGAGCAACATTTTTACACAGAGAGAGGTTCACACAGAGAGAATGAACTTCTGGAGGAAGTGATGGATGTGGGTACAGTTACAATGTTTAAGAGACATTTGGAGAAGTACACGAATAAGAAATGTTTGGTGGGATATGGGCCAAATTCAGGCAGGCAGGGTTAGTTTTAGCTTGGGATTACGAAGCGTCTGTTTACTTGCTCTATGATTTCTATGACTGTGATAGGATGGCACTGTTTGGTGCAAGCTGAGTGACGCTAACAGCATGGGTTCAATTCCCATCGCTGGCTGATGTGAAGGACCCAACTTCTCCCCTCACTTGAGAGGTGCTGGTCCTCAGATTAAATCACTATCAGTCATCTCTCTCTAATGAGAGGGCAGCCCTGTGGCCAGGTAAGACAATGGTGATGCCAATAATGAGCTAAATGGCCCCATTATGCTTGTTGCATGTGACTTCCGTATCTGTCCTAAACTCTCACACTGATTCTCATCCGACCTCAACTGGCCACAATTACAAATTGCAAATTACAGTCAAAAGCCTTGGCATTCATCAGAGACCTGCCCACATAAAATTCTTTAAACTGCAGTCCTGTGCTTTGGATAATGAGATAAAGTGGTGCTGGGATACAGATCTGGCAGCATCATAGGAGCAGGAAAACTTGACGTTTCGGGCCTGATGAAGGGTCTAGGCCCGAAACATCAAGCTTTCCTGCTCCTATGATGCTGCTTGACCTGCTGTGTTCATCCAGCTCCACACCTTGTTATCTCGGATTCTCCAGCTTCTGCAGTACCTATTATCTCTGGGATACAGATCTGTCACTTGTAGCCAGTCCTCCAGCAAGAACACATTAAATGTAGAGTAACCTGCTCATAAATGATCAAGAGAATGCACTACAAAGGCAGTTCGAGTTTCATTCGAGCAGCAGCAGCACGGTGGAGGGGACTCATGCCTGGCCACCAGGCCCATGGTGCATGATGGAGCACGTAACAAGAAGGAAAGTAAAGTTGGACACTTTCTTTATTTCTTTACTGTTCTGCCTTTAAATTCTATGTTTTAGTTTATTTTTCTTTGTTTTATGATGGCTACACAATACAACACTTTTCACTGTTTTTTGTAACAAGATATACGAGACAATAAATAAATTAAATGGTTATTTGATCAACCAACCATCAGCAATGAAGGGACTTATAACGACTTTTAAAATTGGCTTTGAGCTAGAATGAAATTATTCGAACAGAGCCCTGCACACGAGGTGATTGATTTCCGGCGTATTTCAAGCGAGAAAATAGATGGAATAATCAGACCACACGATGGTATTTGTTTGTTCCAATTGATGTGACTGACTCAGCATTAACCTCATGTGACTAAGCAGTTAACAGCACTTACAAAATACCAGCCCTGGTTCCAGGGGAACTAGATTGGTTCCCCCCCTACCCTCGGAAATGTAAATCTCAAAACTGTTTCAGATTTGACAGTACTGATAAAACCAGGAGTTTGCCCAACAAAACACTTTATTTATGAAAGGCTTATTCATAAACTCAGGATGTGGCATTAATTTATTATTAATTTGTGGGACTTGGGCATCACTGCTTGGCCATCATTTGTTGCCCAATTCCTAGTTGCCCCTTGAGAAGTTGGTGGTGAGCTGCCTTCTTGAATTGCTGCTGTCCATGTGCTGTGGGCTCACCCACAATTCCATTAGGGAGGAAATTCCAGGATTTTGACCCAGCGACAGTGAAGGAACGGCGATGTATTTCCAAGTCAGTCTGGTGAATGGCTTGGAGGGGAACATGAATGTGGTGGTGTTCCCATCTTACTGCTGCTGTTATCCTGCTAGATGCAGGTGGTTGCGGGTTTTGGAAGGTGCTGTCTGAGGGTCTTTGGTGAATTTCTGCAGTGTGTCTTGCGGACAGTACAAAAATAGAAATGCTAGAAAAGCACAGCAGGTCTGGCAGCATCTATGGAGGGAAATCAGAGTTAATGATTCAACTTCAGTTTGAGTTCTAAGGAACGGGTCACTCAACCCAAAACATTAACTCTGATTTCTCTCCACAGGTGCTGCCAGACCTGCTGAGCCTTTCCATCAATTTCTATTTTTGTCTCTGATTTACTGCATCCACAGTTCTTTCAGGTTTTATTGGGAATTGTACACATTGCTGCTTCTGAGCATTGGTGCTTGATGGAGTGGATGCTTGTGGACATGGTGCCAAATCAAACAGGCTGTTTTGTCCTGTATGGTGTTGAGCTTCTTCAGTGTTGATGAAAGATTCACTGTTAAAGTCAAAGTGTGGGAGCATCAACACTCATAATAAATGTTAACAATGGTGATAAATGTGCCTTTAGAAACAGAGAAGAGTGGCTTACAGGATTAAACACAGGTATTGCTCAGGATTAGCAGTATTTGAAATGAAGAGCTAAAGGGAACAATGTATGTGGTTACCGATTAATGGCAAAGGGAGAAGGGTGCTGACATTTCTGTTCTCTAAGATACAATAAATCTTAACCCTTGCCTATTTTCGTAGGTTTAGGATAGAATCTCTGGAACTTGAGTGTAAGAGGATAGCCGAATAAAAGATGGTTCACCTACCTCGACATTCTGCTGCTTCATCTTACAACACCTCAAGGCTTAAATTAAAATTAAATTAAAGTTAAATTTTGAAGCCTGTTGTTGGTTTCACAGTCATTATGTTGGTGTACCTTGAAGAGACACACTAATGGCCCCATCACTGTGTCATACCTTGTAACCTAAGGATATAAAGATCTCATATCGCCTCTTACTCAGATCACTGGAAGCACGGCATTCTACAGGGAACACATTCCTCTGTTGTAACGTAACAGCTTTCATAGTAGCTCTGATGTGTCAGAGGAATATAATGTTTGTACATCATAGTCAGCTGCAATAAATGTCTGCTGGACTCTTCAACCCCACAATATCCACACCCAGTTTCGGATGCTGTGGAAGAACACCTAAGCCTTGGTGCATCAGTTAAAATGCCTGTTTTTGGTAAAGTCACAACACATTCAAAGCAGTTGTACAGCTTTCCCTTGTTTTAGTGTCCAATTCTTCAGACCCAGGAGACAATTGAACAGGTACACAAATAGGAAAGGTTTAGAGGGATATGGGACAAACACAGGCAAATGGGGCTAGTTCAGTTTGATTAACCTGGTCGGCATGGATTAGTCGGACTGAAGGGTCTGTTTCCATGCTGTATGATTGCATAAGGTGAATACCCAAGGTCTTTTCCCCAGGGTAGCTGAATCCAGGACCAGACAGCACAGGTTTAAGGTGAGAGGGGGAAGATTTAAAATGGACCTGAGGGGCAACATTTTCACACTGTGGGGTGTGCATGTATTGAGTGAGCTGCCAGAGGAAGTGAATGCAATTACAACACTTGAAAGACATTTGGACAGGTACATGGACAGGAAAGGTCGAGAGGGATGTGGGCTAAATGCAGGCAAATGAGACTAGTTCAGATTAGGAAACATGGTCAGCATGGAAAAGTTGGGCCGAAGGGCTTGTTTCCGTGCTGTATGCCTCTACGACTGTATGACCAAAAATTCCAATGTTGAAGCCAGGCCATATAAAAAAGCTTTGGGAAGGTGAGGTTCTCTGATGGTTAACATTGCGGGTGAACTATGACTGATCTCTGGGTGAGGGGCAGTTGAAGGTGAGAGGTCATGTAATGACAACTCCTAAAAAATGTCTGGTCAGAATGGACAATGTAGCTCATAGAGCATTTAGAAAGTGTCGGCAGTAACAGAGATGTTGCTGCCAAAGATATTATAACAACTGCTTGGAGATGCAGAGCATTTGATGAGAGCAGGTAGTGCAGGTTCACTGGCTGCAATTTGATGTAATGTGCTGGGTGCTTTCTGGCAGGAAGACAAAATTTCACGTTCAATTTTCTTGCCCCCTCACGGCTTCCATCCCTCCCACCCAAGTTTATCTTTGGCAAAAAAGAGAAAAGGTAAAAACCAGGATACTACAACCACATTTGGGAAGTTGTTGGGACACTTAACGGAAAATTAGGATCGCGTCACGGCTAAACCAACACATTTGGTCACCTGACTCTTCATTTGATGTTTGCAGGACACAGTCGAAATCAGGAGATATCCTTAGGATGGCACAAAACTGGATAGATCAAAAATTCTGATCAGACAGAGATCTGACAGCTAGAGCTTAGGGCAGCATGGTGGCTCTGTGGTTAGTACAGCTGCCTCACAGCACCAGGGACCTGGGTTCGATCACAACCTCAGGCACCTGTCTGTGTGGGGTTTGCACATTCTCTGCGTGGTTTACCTCCGGGTACTCTGCTTTCCTCCCACAGACCAAAGATGTGCAGGCTAGGTGGATTAGCCATGCTAAATGCGGGATAATAGGGTTGGGGGGTGTGGTGTAGTGGGTCTGGTCCGGGTGAGATGCTCTTTGGAAGGTCAGGGTGTACTTAATGGCCTGCTTCCAAACTGTAGGGATTGTAGGATTTTATAAATGACACATTTCCCGGAAATCTGGTGTCTTGGTTGCTCTGATCCTCCTGTGATCTGGTGATTGGAGAAATCCCACAGTGATATCATAAATGTAAAGCCCAATATTCCACAAATCCCCATCACTGACCTGGACTCACAAAAATCAATTGAAAAAAATCCTACCTTTTCTCATTTTGAACTTCAATAACTTTTTTTTCTATTCATTTGTGGGATGTGGGTGTTGCTGGCTGGCCAGCATTTCTTGCCCGTCCCTAGTTGCCCTTGAGAAGGTGGTGGCGAGCTGCCTTTTTAAACCGCTGCAGTCCACAATGCTATTAGGGAGGCAATTCCAGGATTTTGACCCAGCGACAGTGAAGGAACGGCGATATATTTCCAAGTCAGGATGGTGAGTGGCTTGGAGGGGAATTTGCAGGGGGTGGTGTTCCCATATATCTGCTGCCCTTGTCCTTCTAGATGGAAGTGGTCATGGGTTTGGAAGGTGCTGTCTGAGGATCTTTGGTGAATTTCTCCAGTGCATCTTGTAGATAGTACACACTGCTGTTACTGAGCGTCGGTGGTGGAGGGAGTGAATGCTTGTGGATACGGTGCCAACCAAGCAGGTCGCTTTGTCCTGGATGGTGTTAAGCTTCTTGAGTGTTGTTGGGGCTGCACTGATCCACGCAAGTGGGGAGTATTCCATCACACTCCTGACTTGTGTCTTGTAGATGGTGGACAGGCTTTGAGGAGTCAGGAGGTGAGTTACTCATTGCAGTATTCCTAGCTTTTGAACTGCTCTTGTAGCCACTCGGTTAATGTGGTGAGTCCAGTTGAGTTTCTGATCAATGACAATACCCAGAATGTTGATAGCGGGAGGTTCAGTGATGGTAACACCATTGAATGTCAAGGAAGAGTGTTGCCACTGAAAGCTGAGAGTGAGCAGAAATCTAGCAGGATCAGAGGACAAGCAAATTTGCATTGTACAAAAAAAACCTATGATGTGTAGGTGCCAGTGTTGGACTGGGGTGGACAAGGTCAGAAATCACACGACACCAGATTATAGTGCAACAGGTTTATTTGAAATCACAAGCTTTCTGAGCTTGAGTTGTTGTTCAGGTGTTACTGAGAGAGGTAGTATCCGACACAGAATTTACAAGTAAAAGATCAAAGGGTCATGCCATTGATGAGGATATACTCAACAAACACAAAGTGCTGTTAAATCTTTAACCAGTTAGAAGGTCAAATTGATTACCATGTATATGTAAATCCCCAAATTCCTTTAAGTCACTGTCCTGAGAGAACTGAAGGTTTTGTCATTGTAAAGAAGAGGTGACATTTTAGGTCAGACAATGCATCGTAGGTGTTAGGTCTTGTTTAGAATCTGTTTGTGTTTTGGTTTGGAGTCAGACTGGTTTTATTTCTAAAGTTGGAATTTATAAAACGCCACATTGATTGACTGTCTATAAATTGTGTGCTTTTTGAAAAATATAGAATGTATCTGCAAACACAAATTCACCCCATAGATTTGTTCATGTGCGTGTATGTGTGTGAGTAGAGTGTGTGCTTGGGTGTGTGTGCATGCGTGACTGTGTGTGTGTGCTCATGTATGTTTGCGTGCGTGTGTGTGCATGTGTGAGAGTGTGTGTGTGCTCGTGTATGTTTGCGTGTATGTGTGCTTGTGTATGTGCACGTGCATGTGTGCATGCATGTATGTGCGCGTGCGTGTGCGTGCGTGTATGTGGGAGTGTATAGTGTGGGTCACCTGTAGTGTGCTCATGGATACCAAACTTGGCGCGCATGCACACGCTCACACACAGATGTGCACACACATGAACACACACATGTAAATCTATGCGGTGAATTATATTTGCAGATACATTCTATTTTGTTTAAAAAGCACACAATACATAGACAGTCAGTCAATGTAGCGTTTTATAAATTCCTACTTTAGAAAACAAGCTTAAACCAGGGTAAAATGCGAATACAGGGGTTCTGCTATAACACAATAGATGCATTCCTATGAAACGACACATTATAGAAAATTGTGCTATAGAAATAATAGGGCCTATGGGAAAAGCAGCGTTAAGGGCAGACCAACAAAATAAAATCACTCCAAAGTGAAACATAAAGGATAGCACAGTTTGAACAAATGTTTAATTCACATGTAACAATGAAATAACAGTAAATTTATTACCTTATCCTCAAAAAAATGTCAAGGTGACTTGGTGGGGGTGGTGGTTTTGAGGTTGCTGTGTTGTTAATGCAAAGGCTGAAGGTCATTATCATCATCATCACCTTCAGGTGCAGTTGTGGTTGCAGGGTGAGGTCGAAAAATTAGTTAATTCAGAAGTGGATGGCTGTGGTTCAGTGTCTTCTGACTGTTTCTTGGGGGGTTGGCTTAAAAAACACATCCAGTTTTTGCTGCTTTGCCCTTTCTCTTCTTTCATGAAGAAGCTGTTCACAGGGTGCTAAATAAGACCTTATTCCTTATTCCTGCTACCCTGCTGCGCTCTGCGTTGTCCTCTAAGTGCTGCATCTGCTTCTCAATTTCCCTCAGGATAGAAGGCAAAAGGGAAGTGGAAAGCTCTCATGGTGCTGCATCCTGGACTTCATCTTCTTCATCTCCAGCTTCCACCTCCCCCTCAGCGACAAGTTGTTGTAGATCGGCTGTAGAGGGGCATTCACTGTGGGACTCAAGCAGCTCTTCAACATCCTCGCTCTCCACTTCTTCTAATCCAACTTGCTTTGCAAAATCAACACAATGCTCATTGATTCTTGGGAGCTCCCTTGATGGATCAAAGTCTTTTAAGTCTTCAAAACAATCTGGGACAAGCTTCCGCCAAACTTCATGCAAGCAGTCCTCACTGACATTACCTCAGGCCTCCGCAATAATGTCAATAACATTCTTGATGTTAAAGCTGTTCCAAAATTGAAGAACATTATCCTTATTGTCCCCCTCAGTAGCTGCAACCAGCATCTTAAATGTGTGTTTTAAATAATAAGCTTTAAAAGTTGCTATTACTCCCTGGTCCATGGGTTGAAGGAGGGAGGTTGTGTTTGGAGGTAGAAATAGCACTTTGATGTTTCAAATAGTGGGAGGAAAGCTTGGCTCATTATCCAGGATGAGGAGAATCTTGAAATACACATATTTTTTCCTGCAATACTTTCTAAAATAATCTTCAAAAACATCAACAAGGATGGTCCCAGATCATTTCTTCCCTTGCTCTTCTATCCACACAATTAGAAGCTGCTTCATCTCAAGTTTCTTTGTCCATGACCTCACAGATTCGCTTGCACTCAGGCTTGTTCCAGCAATACAGCTTGCTTTAATTTTTTCTGCATTGTGTCGAATGGTGCATAAGATAGACCCATTCATTCCTGCTGTATAAGCAATACCACAAGTTCTCTCATTATGCTCAAAATGCTTTACAACATCTAGCTTCTCCTCCAGAGTTATAGCCTTTCTTTTACGTACACCTCCCACAATTTTATCACCAGGATGCTTCTTGTTATCATTCTTGTCACTTTGTCCTCGCATGTTGTGGGTAACATGACAGAATTGTACAGTAACCACTCTCAGAGAGCGTGATGGTCCTTGATGCCAGCATGGGAACTCTTTTAGCGCATGCTCAGGACAAAGTCCACAAACCAATCATGCGATGTCAATGATGGAATCATGTCACAGCCAACACAAGTTCGCGCTTTACAAAAACCATTCCCCTATTCAAAATAAAAACCAAAAGAACTGCAGATGCTGTAAATCAGGAACAAAAACAAAGTTGCTGGAAAAGCTCAGCAGGTCTGGCAGCATCTGTGAAGGAGAAAACAGAGTTAACGTTTTGGGTTCTGAGGAAGGGTCACCGACCCGAAACGTTAACTCTTGTTTTCTCCTTCAAAGATGCTGCCAGACCTGCTAAGCTTTTCCAGCAACTTTGTTTTTGTTCTGTTCCCCATTCGTTAGTTGCTTTATACCAATTTGTGTTGTGTCATAGGAGAACCCTCTGTATTCCTGCCAGAGAAAGCACCAGACCCATATGTAATCATATCATCCCAACCAAAATGAAAAGCAGAATTCTTTGTTCTAATCATCAGAGTGATTATGAATGCCAATTCATTATAGTTAATTTCTATGTCTAAAATCTTCATCTGTTTTGCAGATTTTTTTACGTGTTAATCATGGAAGTTATTTATTTCTTGTCAAGTAAAGCCATATCATATTGTGAAATTGCAGTTAACATTTTTAAAACTTGGACACAAGCAAATTGTTAAGATGTCTGCCACAGCTCACGTGGCTTTTAATATTTGCACTAAAGACTGTGAGAAATGTTGGGTAAAAGTTTGTTCACCGGAGAACCAACCACCTACACATTCAACATAAGGTCTGCTTTGAAGCCTTTACTGTGCAATCCCCTGACTCCTCAAATTCTTTCATAAAACTAGAGACCTGCCATGTGGGAGACGACATTAGAGATTGAATTAACTGCAATCGGTAAATTATTATCTGCATCCAGTGTGTGTGTGTATGTGTGTGTGTGTGTGTGTGTGTGTGTGTGTGTGTGTGTATGTGTGTGTGTGTGTGTGTGTGTGTGCGCGCGCGTGCATGGTGTGTGTGTGCGCGTGCGCGTGCATGGTGTGTGTGTGTTTGTGTGTGTGTGTATGCGTGCGTGGTGTGTGTGTGTTTGTGTGTGTGTGCATGCGTGCGTGGTGTGTGTGTGTTTGTGTGTGTGTGTATGCGTGCGTGGTGTGTGTGTGTGTGTGTGTGTGTGTGCGCGCGCGTGCATGGTGTGTGTGTGCGCGTGCGCGTGCATGGTGTGTGTGTGTTTGTGTGTGTGTGTATGCGTGCGTGGTGTGTGTGTGTTTGTGTGTGTGTGTATGCGTGCGTGGTGTGTGTGTGTTTGTGTGTGTGTGCATGGGGTGTGTGGACGTGTGTGTGCGTCCGTGCGTGCATGGTGTGTGTGTGTCTGTTTGTGTATGGATTTGAGAATGAGTATGTGAATTTACATAACTTTGCAATGAGTGAGGGTTTTCAAACTCACAAAGGCTTGCTGCTGAATTATTAATTGGACACACCTCTTCCACATTCTAATTATGAGCAGTAGAGGGTACCTACACTTGCTTGTGGTATCAATAATGAATTAACTTCCCTAATTCATATATGTATGGGCAATAAGATGCTAAATGAATGGAAATAAATGAATACATTGATTTCATTAAAGACATTTTAATCTGTCTGTCCTGTCTAATTCCTCACTGCTAACTAGTCTGGGCGAAAAAAAACAATTGGAGCTTTTTCAAGCAAGAACAAAACTGTGAATGCTGCAAACCAGGAACAAAAACAGAAATTGCTGGAAAAGTTCGGCAGATCTGGAAGTATCTGTGGAGAAAATCAGAGTTAACATTTCGGTTCGAGTGACCCTTCCTCAGAACTGGTGGACAAGACAAAAGATTGGAACCCCATCGGAGAAAGGAGCAGAACTTCTTCAAGGTGGACATGCCTAGAAGAGAAGTGGCAGTGAGTTAAATACTACGTAAAAACCTAAAAAAACTGCAGATGCTGAAACAAAAACAGAAATTGCCAGAAAAGCTCAGCAGGTCTGGCAGCATCTGTGGAGAGAAATCAAAGTGAGCATTTCAGTTCGAGTGACACTTTCTCAGAAACGGTTCCTTCTGAGTAAGGGTCACTCAACCTAAAATGTTAACTCTGATTGCTCTCCACAGATGCTGCCAGGCTTGCTGAGCTTTTCCAGCAATTTCTGTTTCTGTTGTAGTTTTTTTGGGGGTAAGTGAAATGATACGGAGCGAAAGTGGGTAAGGAGAGCTAGTAAAAAAATCAGCTGTGGTCAAATTAGAATTCTGTGAAGAGATAAAGAGTCGGATTGGTAAAGGAAAAGCAGTGGATGCAATATATTTGAATTTTCAGAAGGCATTTGATAATTAGGCACCTTAATGAGAATAGAGCCCATGGTGTTGGAGGTGTTCTATTAACATGGATAGTTCAAACTAATAGAACACAAAGTTACGAGAAAGGGGGTCATTTTCAAGATGGCGACCTATAGTTAATGGAGTGTCACAGGAATCAATGCTGGGGCAAAAATTATTTACCATATATATTAATGAGTTGGATGAGGAACTTCAATGTACTGTAGCCATGTTTGCAGATGACGCAGAAATGGGTGGGAAGACAAGTGCTGAGGATGACATGAAGAGTCTGCAGAGGGACATAGAGAGGTTAACAAATGGGTAAAAACTTAACAGATGGAATATGATGTGGGAAAATGTGAGGGGTTATCTAATTTGGCAGGAAGAATTGTGATACTGAATATGGAAAAAGACTGCAGAAAGCAACAGAACAGTGCGATTTGGGAGGCCTTGTGCATTAATCATAAAAATAAATCACAGATGGAATGTTGGTCTTTATTTCAAAGAGAATGGAGTGTAAAAATAGGGTGGTCTAAAACTATACTAGATACCTTGCAAGGCTGCAAACCCTCTTGGTCCCCTTATTGAAGGCTGCAAACCCTC
>JAHRHZ010000132.1:1690086-1710987 GCA_024137785.1 Ginglymostoma cirratum
AAACCCTCTTGGTCCCCTTATTGAAGGGGAAAACCCTCTTGGTCCCCTTATTGAAGGAAAGGTAGATTATCTGTGGAGGCTGCCCAGAGAAAATTCACGAGGTCGATCCCACTTATGGAGCTACTGTCTTATGAGGAGAGGTTGTGAAAGTGGCATTTGTACTCATTGGAGTTTAGAAGTATGAGAGGTGACTTTATTGAAACCTAAAAGATTACTGGAGTCCTTGACAGTGTAGATGCTGAGAGACCTTTATACCTTGAGGGTAATTCTGGGTCCAAACAGCATCATCTCAGAATAAGGGGTCACCCCTTTAAGACAGAGCTGGGGAAGGATTTCCTCTCCCAGAGGGTAGCAAATCTTTGGATTCATTACCCCAGAGGGCTGTCGAGGCAGGGTCATTAAATACATTCCAGGGTGAGGCAGATTTTTAATCAGTCAGGGGGAATCAAAAACTATGAGGAAAAAGCAGCAAAAGGGACTTGAGGGTTATCAAATCTGCCATGATCTCACTGAACGAGACAGCAGACTCGATGGGCTGAATGGCCAACTTCTGCACCTATGTCAAATGGTCTTATTAAAAGATTAAAATTATGCATCAGAAAATTGATCATTTTATTTTTAACTTGACAATTTCGCTAATGCTCATAGATTCTGTCTTTAAACTTTTGCTTCAAACCATTTTTCTTAAATTATCATCAATCCATTTCAGGCTAGATTCCATCACAGTTTTGATCAAAGTGAGGGTCTACACTCCCAGAAAATTTAATTTTTAAAATGTGAATATTTTCAGCTTGAGAGGAGTTATTATCCAGCATTTATTATCGAGCCCCGGTTGTCCAGAGAAAGTGATGGACCCCACTCATACCAAAGCTGTATGTATAATGACTGTTGCAACAGCATCAACAAGATATTGTATTAATCTGGCACCAGCATGCAGTAAATGCCCTAAAGAACTTCTCAGAGCATTATGATGAGCATTATAGCCAAAATAGGTACATGAAAAGGAACATGTTAAAGGGAAAGGAGGTATGTGTTTAGGAAGGGAATTCCAGAGCTTAGAACCCCAAAACTCAACCACCAGTGGTGGAACATTCAGGGATCAGAAATGAAAAATCAGGGATGTTCAAGAGGCCAGAATCAGAGGGCCACTGGAGATTATAGAGATAGGGAAGGTGTGAGCACAGGTGGATTTAAAAACGAACATAAGAGTTTTGAGTGGTAGATGGAGTGGAGACAGTGAATGTTGAAGCTGTTGGACATGGTGCCAATGAAGCGGGCTGCTTTGTCCTGGATGGTGTCAAGCTTCTTGAGTGTTGTTGGGGCTGCACTCATCCAGGCAAGTGAGGAGAATTCCAACACACTCCTGACTTGTGTCTTGAAGGTGGTTGACAGAAGATGCAGAATTCCAAGCTTCTGGGCCAATGGGCCGAGGATTGGCAGACGGATGTTAATCCGGATAAATGTGACATGATACATTTTGGAAAGGCAAATCAGGGCAGGATTTATACATGGTAAGGTCCTGGAGAGTGTTACCGAACAAAGAGACCTTGGAGTTCAGGTTCACAGTTCCTTGAAAGTAGGGTCGCAGGTAGACAGGATAGTGAAAAAGGTGTTTGGTACGCTTGCCTATATTGGTCAGTGCATTGAGTATAGGAGCTGGGAGGTCATATTGTGACATTGGTTAGGCCACTTTTGGAAAACTGTGCTCAATTCTGGTCTTCCCATAATGGGAAAGATGTCGTGAAACTTGAGAAGGGTTCAGAAAAGATTTATACGGATGTTTCCAGGGTTGGAGGGAGACGTTGAATAGTCTGAGACTCTTTTCCCTGCGGCGTCAGAGGCTGAGGAGTGACCTTACAGAGGTTTATAAAATCATGAGGGATGTGGATGGGGTGAATAGTCAAGGTCTTTGCCCCGGGGCAGGGGAGTCCAATACTAGAGGGGCATAGGTTTAAGGTGAGAGGGGAAAAATTTAAGAAGGACCTAAGCAGCAACATTTTCACACTGAGTGTGATGCATGCATGGAATGAGCTGCCACAGGAAGTGGTGGAGGCTGGTACAATTACAACATTTAAAAGGCATCTGGATGGGTATGTGAATAGGAAGGGTTTAGAGGGATATGGGCCAGATGCTGGCAAATGGGACTAGATTGATTTAGGATATCTGATCATCATGGACAAGCTGGACTGAAGGGTCTGCTTCTATGCTGTACATCTCTATGGCTCTATGACCTGCTGTTGTAGCCACTGTATTTATATAGCTGTTCTCATACAGATTCTGATAGCCCTCAGGATGTTGTCAGTAAGGGATACAGTGATGGTAATACCATTGAATGTAAAGGGGTGGTGGTTAGAATGTCTCTTGTTGGAGTTGGTTATAGCTTGGCATTTGTGTGGCATGAGTGTTACTTGCCACTTGTCAGCCCAAGCCTGGATTTTGTCCAGGTATTGCTGCATTTGAACATGGACTGCTTCAGTATCTGAGGAGTTGCATATGGTGCTGAACATTGTGCAATCATCAGCGAACATCCCCACTTCTGACTTGGTGTGAGTTGCTAGATCTTTCGAAAATCCCATTTTAAGCACCGTGATAGTGCTTTTCAACAGATCCTCAATGTGAAGACAGGACTTCATATCGACAAGGGCTGTGCGATGCTCACTCCTACTGACACTATCACGTGTATCTGTGGCAGGGATGAAGTTGAGTATGATTTTTCCCTCTTTTTGCTTCCCCCACCACCTGCTACACACCACACCCAGCCTAGCAGCTATGTTCTTTAGGACTTCACCAGCTCGGTCAGTAATAGTGCTACTGAGCCACTCTGCGTGGTGGACATTTAAGTTCCTGCCTGGTACACATCCTACCTAGTGCCACCCTCAGCACTTCTTCAAATTGGAGTTTCACCAGCTGATTCAGCAGCCAGGTGGGAGTACCTGACTTCTGGTGCACAATTCCACTAGGGTTGTGATAGTGGCAATCACCAGGAGGTTTCTTTGCCCATGTTTGAACTAATGTCATGAGGCATCATGGTTTGGAGTCAATATTGAGGATTCTCAGAGCCCCTTCCAACTGCCACCAGCTCCGCTGGGGCTGTGCTGCTAATGGTACAGTATGTACCCAGGGGGATGGTGATAGTGGTGTTTGTAAGGTATGACTCTGGGAGCATAACTTGTCAGGTTGTTGCTAAGTTCGAACAAGCCCCTAGATGTTGGTGAAGAGGGAATTACATGGTGAATGGCCATCTGTCCGTGTCTGGTGTTAGGTCAGTAATGGATTTGCTTGTTTTTATTCCTTTCAGCAACTGGTCATTCAATCATTCCAGAGCGCAGTCAGGACTCCAGCCACATTACTGTGGATCTGGAATGACACATAGGCCAGACCAGGTGGAGACAGCAGAATCCTTCACTAAAGGGCTATAGTGAATCCAATGGGATTCTACAGCCATCTAGTAGTTTAAGATTCACTGATTTGAGTACTGTTATGACCAGATAAGGAGGGGCAAGTTGGCTTTTGTTAACCTCCTTCCAGTTGGTCACGACAATTGTTTTTGCTTAATTTTAATATGTAGTTGTCACACTTCAATTAAACACAGTGCTAACCAGGTTTATCAGCCAACTTACAAGATTTCAATGAGCAAATGCAACAGACATTTTATTACCTACACCCTTGAGGCAAAATATTAAAACATGACATCAAATACACACACAAATGTAAGTATTAGGTTTTAAAAAGTGTCTGTTACAGAAACACTATGCTGTTCAAAAGTCCTTTGAGTCCTTAAGGTGTTGAATTTTTAATCTGAGACCACAATTGTTTAATGGGAGACTCAGTAGTAGCAGAATCTACAGATTCCTTCCAGTTGCCAGTCAATTGTTGTTTTCCTAATCTGCTTTTTCACTGGGCATTGTCATCAAGAGAGGCTCAAAGGAAGAGGGAGTGAGAGCGAGAGGGAGACTTCCAGCTCTTGTGGCTGCTAATTAGCTTTTCTTTCTTTCTGCTTTGCACCTTAAAAGCAGCTATTGAAATTTGTTTCTATATTTCCAAGAATGGCTCCATTGTCTTTCAAAGTTGGCTTATTGGTAGGCAAGCCTTCCATTTCCCAATATGACAAGTTATCATATTGCTGTAAATTGAAAGATGAAACATAGATCTGGGTTCCACTGCCTCTCGGAAATATTACTTTCTCATTGCGTGGCTTTGATAATCCCACATTGAGTTCATGAACCATGCCTCAACTGAGGTCAGGTGACCACTAGAGCCAGTATATGTCCATATTTCTCCCTTTTTTAACACCATTCTAGTCCATGAAGGTCCCAGCTATAACACCAGATGATAGAATAGAATTCCCACAGTGCGGAAAGAGGCCATTCAGCCCATCAGGTTCACACCAACCCTCTGAACAGCAGACCAGCCAGAATCCCCCACCCTTTTGCCATAACCCCACAGTCCCTATGGCTAACCTCCATATTCAGCACATCCCTGAGCGTTATGGGCAATTTCCCATGGCCAATCCACCCTAACCTGCACATCTTTGGACTGTGGGAGGAAACCAGAGCACCCGGAGGAAACCCACACAGACACGAGGAGAATATGCAAACTCCACACAGACAGTCACCCGAGGCTAGATTCAAACCAGGGCCCCTGGTGCTGTGAGGCAGCAGTGCTAACCACTGAGCAACGTGCCCTTAAGTTCCAGACTTATTAAGTGTGCTGAATCAGAAATTGACGAATTCTTGCTACTAGATCATTAGTTCTCTGCCCTGGAGAATCCTGCAGGATCATAAGCACTATGTCACCAAGAGTGAAGGACGGGGAGGAGTTGAAATAAGATATTTTCATTACAGTAAAAGAAAAGCTGATATTTGCTTCTAGAGTGATTGTGGATGAGTGTGTTTTGACAAATGAGAAAAGTACTTGACATTGCATCAAGTTGTCCGGCCAGTTATGGCGGTGAGTGTATAAAAACAGTGCTCCAGTTCTTTATAACAACTTAACTGGTTTGCTCCGACATTTCAAAGAGCATTACAGTCCTAGGATTTCTGTGGGACTGGAATCACAGAAACCTGGTATGGACTAAGACAGCAGCTTTCACCCTCATTATTTTCACCAGCTTTTTAACTTCCAGAGGTTTTTCAAACCTTAATCATCTTCACTTGGGTGCAAAAGTATGCTGAAAGGGTTAATGAAATCTGAGTGAGAGAGGAAAATATTTAAAATCCAGCCAACTTAATCTCCCTGGCAAAACACTGTCATTGCTACTTAAGAGGTTGTAGCTGTTCACTTTGACAGACTTGTGAGGCGTTGATGAATTTGTCAAAAGGGAGGGCATGTAGATGTCAACACCTTCTCCCCTCTCAGAACCTGTCTTTGGGTTTTAAATACAGCAACCCAATCTTCTTCAGAATAAACACAGCCCCATATACGGGCATTGACCAAGTGCAGCTGATTACACCAGCTCATTCCAAAGACGGTCGGCAAATCCAAGGAGCAGAGGCCAACGGGGAGAAAGGGGAGACTTTCCAAAAATGTAATTCCTTTCTTTTGAGGAATTTAAAGCAGGGTGAGTTGAGCTTGCTTAGGTCAGTGGCTCTCGCTGCTTCACCCTGCTGCACCAGCTCTGCCTCCACTACAAGTTCTGTGAGAGAGACCTTCCCTGTTTTCTAAACTCCTTCTCGTGCGTGTGGTCCTCAGCCCCCTCCGACAGCCATGGAAGCCATCAAGAAGAAGATGCAGATGCTGAAGCTGGATAAGGAGAATGCTATCGACCGAGCAGAGCAGGCTGAAGCAGACAAGAAAGCGGCAGAAGAAAAGTACAAGCAGGTTGGTTACTGAAAAGGATTGGAGCAACCGGGATGATAGTGGGGGTCCAGAAAGGCAACTGGGAAAAATTAACATGGGGGCAGAGTTACATGAATCAAGGCTCAGTCTGCGGCTAGATGAATGCATTTCAAATAATGCATTCACTATTGGGCACAAGAAACTGGTGTAAAGTATATAGGCTGGGGCCATAAGATCTGTGCTTAATTTCAGAAGAAAGACGGTACATGGTGGAGAGTAAAACTCAGGGTTTACAAAGAGGTAAATGAGGTGGTTAAAGTATCCAAAGAAAAGAGAAAAGAGTAAGGGAGAACACTTCTATGAGGGGAGAACAAGGGGGACACGAGGATAAAGTAAGCATAGAACACACAATGGGTTATTTGGGGATCACTTTGGATTTGTCATGAAGTGGATGATACATGGATGTGGAAGAGATAACAAGAAGCAAAAATTAAAAGAACTAGAGAGAGACGGAAGGAAATAATTCATGGAACATATCTCCCCTGATCCTGAGCCATATTTTGAACAATGAATATCTTCACCTGTTCCTAAAACAAAAGTCAAATAATTGCTTGATGAATAAACAAAGGGTTGGAAATATGATGTGAGGCTCTGGTGTTGGACTGGGGTGACCAAAGTCAGAAGTCACACCACACCAGGTTATAGTCCACCAGGTTTATTTAAAATCACAAGCTTTCGAAGCGCTCTCTCTTTGTCAGGTGAAGTGACTTCAGCTCTGAAAGCTTGTGAATTTAAATAAACCTGTTGGACTATAACCTGGTGTGGTGTGACCTCTGACTTAGAAATATGAATGGAGTGAATATAAAGAAAAAAACGAAGGGAAATAGAAAATGAAAGAGAGTGAGAAGGAAAGATTAGACACAATGGAGTAAGTAAGCAAGTGAAAACATTTAGAGAGAGAGAAAGAAAACAAGAGAGTGTAACAGAGAATGAGAGTCATGAAGAGATCAAGACTGAGCCCTTCCCTGCATTATAAACTCAGGTAGATTCCACAAATATCATAAACGTTAGAAACGATTGCCAAGAAGATGTGGCAGATACAGGTGCCTGAAGGGGAGTGTGCCATTGGATCACCATCGAAGATAGTCAAACTGGGAGGGAACTGAGCTGTGCAGCTCCAAGCAACACACTCTGTTCCTCTTACGGTAATCCAATAGGAGAGAAGAGGAATTTTTACCCAAAATGCTTCAGTAATTCCAGTCAGTGCCAAGTGAATCATAGCCTCACTTACTGTAACCTTGCTAACTGCTCATGTAAGCTCACCGTCCACCAGTGTAAACAGAGTGAGTGTGAATTCACTGACTGAGAGTGCGAGCTCACTGACCGAGAATGTGAACAGACCGAGTGTGCACACGCTGACTGAAAGTGTGAATTCACCAGCTGAGAGTAAAGAGAGTGTGAGTTTGAACTCACTGACAGTGTGGCTCACTGACTGCCAGAATGGACTGACATGAGTGTGAAATCACTGACCATGAATGTAAGCTTACTGAGAGTGTGAACTGCCCATGAGAATGAACTCACTGGTCAGGATACAAGACTGACTGTGACTATGAGGAGAGGTTGTTTCTACTGGAGTTTCGAAGAGTAAGATGTGACTAGATTGAAACAAAATCCTGAGAGGTCTTGACAGAGTAGGATCTAGAACAAGAGGAACATGCCACTTACATAGGAGGCACACACTAATCCGAGATGGGACATAGCCTTGTTCTGGGGCACATGAGGATACCATTTAGGAAAAGCACATTAATGTTATAGGTACCACACATTAGTCATATAGGAGAGATATACCAACATTAGGACACAAGAACTAGGAGCAGGAGCCTGCTCCACTATTTAATACAATCATGGCTGATCTCATCTCAGCCTCAATTCCATTTTCCTCTCCACTGTCCATAAACCCTTCAACCCATTACTAATGAACAATCTGTCTATCTTCTCCCTGAAATTACTCAACGTCCCACCTTCCACCGCACTCTGGGGGAGTGAATTCCCCAGATTCATGACCTTTTGAGAAATGTAATTTCTCCTCAGTTAACACTTCAGGTCCGGTGACCCTTCCTCAGAACCACCCAACCCGAAACGTTAATTCTTGTTTTTTCCTTCACAGATGCTGCCAGAGCTTTTCCAGAAATTTTGTTTTGCTCCTGATTTACAGCATTTGCAGTTCTTTTGGTTTTTAATTTCTCCTCATCTGTTTTAAATCAGCTACCCCTTAATCCTAAAACTGTGACCTCTTGGTCTAGATTGCCCTACATGAGGAAGCATCTTCTCTACATTTACTTTGTCAACACCTTTTAGCCTCTTATATCCCTCAATTAAATTTCCTCTCGTTCTTCTAAACTCCAGAGAGTATCAGCCTAGACTGCTCAATCTCTCTTCATAAGACAAATCCCTCATTCCTGGAATCAATCTGGTGAACTTCCTCTAAAATGTGTCCAATACAACTACATCCCTCCTCAAGTACGGAAACTAAAACTCCAATACGCAATACTCCAGTCGCAGTCTCACTTCCGCCTTGTAGAAAAGAGATAGTTGTCATATAGAAGAGCAATAGAGAGATATAGGAGAGAGAGATACCTGTCGCATAGGTGTACAGTAACATTTTAGTCAGTACTGTTCACGCTGCTTCTGATAGAAGATAAATAAACACAAACTCTTTCATTATGAGTACATCTGGTGTTACCATCTATGGGGTCATTCACAAATTTATAAATATAGGATTAATCACAATAACACCACACAAATATTGATAATATTAATGTTTAAAAATCCCTACAGAATGCACATTGACAACTGATTATTAAACAATTAAATGTAATTATTGTCAGGTTATGCCCTAGTTCTGATTGTTTCTCCCATAATCGGTTAATTTGAATATTTTAACATATAGCGATATTGTACTGGATGATAACTGACTGATCAGTCATTCTACATTGTCCAAGTGGGAAAGTAATCCTGAAGATGTGTACAGGCCCTGGGATATTAGCTGTCTTCATCCAAAATTACAATCAATGCCTTCACAAAATCAGAGGTTTCTGGGCTATGATTATTAACACAGGATTCTACCTGGGGGCAGGAATTCAGCAGAAAGATTAATCTCAATCGAGATAAAGTTAACAAGTTTCAACAATGGGGGAGGAGGTCACTGAAAGAGTGTGAGGGAGCTGGTTTAACATTAGTACAGATACAGTCAGTAACACAGGGTGCTGGGAGGGAGAGGGGTTACTCAGTGACAGTGTGAGGAAGCTAGTTTAACATTAGTACAGATACAGTCAGTAACACAGGGTGCTGGGAGGGAGGGGGGTTAGTGAGTGACGGTGTGAGGGAGCTGGATTCAATGGTGGGGCTAAGTTTTTTGACATACAGTGTGAAATAGGCTTCATTGAACAGTTATCCGTTAAATCCCTCTCCAGTTTTTCAGCTGCATTGACGCCAACCTGTTAATGCGGTTGAAATGGGCCAGTTAGATGGGAAGAACAGAACAAAACCTCACTCCAATCCCTTCCACATCAGCACAGCGTTCTGTAATGTGAGCTACCATCTCCTAGCTCACTGGGACTGTGACCCGAACCCATAACCTTCTGACTCTGGGGTGGTAATACCATCGGCTGAGCTAAGGATGAAACCATTAACTTATTTAGCTTTTACTTAATGTTCCCTTGAGATATTCCTTGCTTGTTACTGATAATAAACAGCTGATCTGATGAGGCCTTTTTTGGTACAAACTGCCTGGTTAAATTAGACCTGGTCACCTGCAGTGGAACCCTTTCCAAGCATTGACTGACGGGTGAACAGCAGCGTCTCCAGATGCTACTTATCCCCGCCTGTATTAATAGATTCATAAAGTATTAACATTCCTGGTGTTCCAGTGTGCAACCCCACGTCCCAGGTTGCTTTCCAGATCGGAGACTAAAACACATTAGTCACTGAGCGGTTTTCAGCTCTTGGAGAACTACTTTGGGAACTTAGTGAAAGAATCTCTTTTGAGCTTTCAGCACATACAGTGTGTTCTATGTGGCTATACCTCTGTGTATCTGGCTGCTTGTACAAATTACATTTAAAGAGGGTTTTGCGATCCAGTGCAGAATACTAGATGCATCAAAGAGACAACCATTGATGCTTACATCAGATAGGGAGGATATTCAGTCTACTCTACGTGTGCTAGCTCCATGAAAGAGCAACCCAAATAGTTCCACTCCCTTACCACAGCCCTGCTAATCTTCCTGAAGCTTTTTTTTTCTGTCCAGGAAGGGGGAAGGCTGAGGCTTGACGAAAAGGATTGATAGGGGAGACACAGAGCAGCATAGCAACTGGTGGAGACCACTTGACTCCTCTGGCTTGTTTCACACCATTCAGTGGTTGGCTGATCACTGATGTAACTCTGTATAGCTGCCTATGCCCAACATCCATTAAAATCTTTAGTTAATAAAACCCCATCAATTTGAGTTTTAGAATTAACAATAGATGGAGTATCAGTTGCCACTTGTGAAGCATCTGTTTTTACTTCAGATGCAGCACCCACAGCATTTTATCTTCTTAAAAGAGGAAAGCTTTTTTCTTAAAAATACTGGAGCAAAGGGTTATCGAGCTTTTTCAACTAGAAGACAAGAATAGACATAGTATTCAGCTCTAATGGATTTGGGAGAAACCAAACTTGGGAGTTTTCAAATCATTTATATTTTCATCCATCAAATTCCTAGGCCTTTGTCACACGAAAGCACTTTATTAAAATAGCCCTGGCCTTGCATTAAATTTTCTAAACTTTTTTTTATGTTACAGGTGGTATAAACTGCAGGATGTTTTCAAATGGCAATGAAACAATTAGGCAGAAACAGGGCGCACCCCATTTGGACTAATCGATGTTTTGGGTCTTAAGGTGCATTTAAGTAAAAGGTTAACGGATGATCCGTATCATTCATTTGAAAACATTAGTTCATTCTTGTAGACAGTAGATCTTTTTAGATCTTCCAGTCAAGATCTCATTGGAACTTCTATGAACTTTCAAGTGCAGAAATATTTCCTAATTTCACTCCAGGAATCACATGATAGCAGGTTATAGTCCAACAGGTTCACTGAAAACACAAGCTTTCAGAGTGTAGCCCCTTCATTGGGTGAAGTGAGAAAGAAGCACACAGAACACAGAATTTATAAGTAAAAGATCAAAGGGTCACACAACAGATGAGGATGTATTAAACAAACCTAAGATGCTGTTAAATCTTTAATCAGTTAGAAGGTTTTAATTGATTACTATGCATATGTAAATCCCTGAATTCCTTTCAAGTCACTGCCCTGAGAGAACTGAAGGTTTTATCATTGTAAAGAAGAGGTGACATTTTAGGTCAGACAATGCATCGTAGGTGTGAGGCCACGTTTAGAAACTGTTTGTGTTTTGGTTTGGAGTCCAACTGCTTTTATTTCTAAAGTAAGAATTTATAAAATGTCACCTCTTCTTTAGTTCTCTCAGGACTGTGAATTGAAAGAAATTTGGGGATTTACATAAACATATTAATCAATTAAACCTTCTAACTGATTAAAGATTTAACAGCATCTTACGTTTGTTTAATACATCCTTATCAGTGGTGTGACTCTTTGATCTTTTACTTATAAACTCAGTGTTCTGTGAGCTTCTTTCTCTCTTCACCCGATAAGGGGCTACGATCTGAAAGCTTGTATTTTCAAATAAACCTGTTGGACTATAACCTGGTGTCGTGTGATTTCTGACCCTGTCCATTCCAGTCCAACAACGGCACCTCCACACCAACACTCCAAGAAGATCTAGTTCTAGACTCTGCCTCCTATTTCTAGACTTCCTGACTGTCAAAAATCATTTCTTTCTATCGGCCCTGCCTTAATATCCTGAAAACTTTGATCAAATCATCCTTAACCTCCTAAATTCCAGGAAATATGCTCCAGGTTTGGGAAATCTCTGCTTATAATTTCACTGTTGATGTTTAGATATCAGTCTGGTAAATCAGCACTCTGATCTCATCCAGCTCAAAACAACATATCTATGGGGTATGGCCCCAAACTGGTCACAGTGTTCCACGCGAAGTCCAGTCAGGGAACTGTCTAGCTAAGCCTGACTTCTAAACTCCTTGTATGTTCTCTGGATATAAAGCATGGCATTCTGTAATTCTTTCTGAGCTTAATTCTACCTGTCCATGACATTTCAATGACCTGTGTACCTGTGAACTCCCCATGTATCTTGGGACCTTTACTCTTTCTAGATTGTTATCATTTAGAAAGTGCCCACTTAATCCTTTTTGGGTCCATAAGTGGATGTTCGCACATTTGTCCAATTGAAATCCATTTGTTACAGTTTTTCACTTCATTGACTTCATCGTTTTCCATCTCCACATTGCTTTGGACCATCAGAAAATTTGAATGGAACAGACACAGAGAATATGATTCTACTTGCGAGAGTGGCTAAAACTAGTGGATATAAACAAGAGATTGTCATTAAGAGAGTTCAGGAGAAAAGGCTTTATGCAGAGGGTCCTGGGAATGTGAATCCCACTCTCAACAACGAGGAACTGAGGCAAATCAATGTATTTAAGGGTAAGCCAGACAAAATCACAACAGAGAAAGGCTTGTTGAGATAAGAGTTTGGAGTTGGAGGAACACAGCAGGCCAGGCAGCATTGGAGGAGCAGGAAAGTTGATGTTTCAGGTTGGGACCCTTCTTCAGAAAAAGGGTCTTCTGAAGAAGGTTCCGACCCAAAACGTCAGCTTTCCTGCTCCTCCGATGCTGCGTGGTCTGTTGTGTTCCTCCAGCTCCACACTACGTTATCTCTGACTGCAGAATCTGCAGTTTTTACTATCTCAGAGAAAGGTATGTTGTTGAGTTTGAATGAAGAATGGTAGTGGGCATTTAGCACAGTCCTGTTTCTGTGCAATTTTATATAATGCACAGGGAAAGTCTGACTACCACTAGCATGAGACCTTTCTCCTGGCTACAGTCCACAGTTCCATCAGCTAATCTCAGACTAGCAGCTGCTGCCTTGCAACTGAAGATGGCACTAACACCATCTGATGCCATTGGACCAACCCAAGAGATTTCTCAACTGTTAACAACGCAATCGTCAGCAATCTCGCCAATCTTCTCAATTAAAAATGGCATCAGTGAAGAGCCAAAGGATTAGCTGGGGATTTCAGAGCGATTTGGGATATCCATAGTACAAATAGTAAAGGAACAAATGTTTGATATTAAAACTGCTTCATCTGTAAATAGGAAAATGGTTTCCTGCAAATAATGATTACAGGCTGAAATTTAATTGAGACTTTCACATGATTTAAATTTAGAATTTGTAAATTTCTTCAATGTAATTGACAAGGTTTTTTTTCTAAAGAATGGTTTGAAGACAACAAAAAAAAAGTTTCTGAGAATGGTTGAATTTTGCAGCAGAATGTATTTGGACAAGGTAGATAAATTATATTAAGATAGTGACAGGAACACAACAATGGGTGATTGAAGATCAAAATGGAACAGAATGGGCGTACAATATACCCTTTATAAATTGTCATAATGCCATATTGTTTTTGGAACTGTATACTGTCATGGCTCATTTTTAATGAATCAAAATTGATATTGTTTTAAATAACAAGCAATTAATTAGTCCTAGCCATCAAAGGACTGCTCACATCCATTGTGTTGGACTTGGATAACACTGTGTTGAGGTGGAGGAACACAGCAGGCCAGGCAGCATCAGAGGAGCAGGAAAGCTGACGTTTGGGGTCAGGACCCTTCTTCAGACCCTTCTTTCTGAACATCAACTTTCCTGCTCCTCTGATGCTGCCTGGCCTGTTCTATTCCTCCAGCCCCACACTCTGTTATCTCTGACTCCAGCATTGGCAGTTCTTACTGTCTCCATTGTGTTGGACTGCCCTTAATTCTTTTCCACAGAGGCAGGCAGAACACATTGACAGATTTGATGATACCAACAGTCTGAGTGTAAATAAGAGCTTTGGACATCAGCAAATAAATGTCACAAAATTCAGGAAGAATATCAAATCATAATGAGCTTGACAGAGGAATCAAATCAGTGATTAATCAAAATTATAAATGACAAAGAGATAAATATGAAAGAGTTTATTCCTAGAGCTCTGAACTCTTACTTATATTTAGTGAAAAATTGAGTCTTACTTGCATTTGCCAGGTCAGTCAGGATTTGCAATTTTCTGAAGAACTTGGAACCAATTAAAATCCATGCTTTAAAATCATTAAAAATTTATTTTCCACTGAGTTGGTCTTCATCAGGTCTCTCGATACAGTTCCCCTTATATAGGTCATACAGCTTGGTAAAGACGGAGTTTAATTCCTGGGACGTAATAAGTTCCCTGACCTCAGTAAGGTGATAATTTGAACTCAGTGTCCACTATTTTCCCAGCTGATCATGCCCATGTGGGAATTATATTGGCATTAAGCTTAATGGTGCTGGAAACAATGGTCAAATAGTTCACGAAGACTCGATATTAAGACTCCCTAGTCTCGCGGACAATGAACTACTGGCCACGGTACCCATGCAGCCACAGGAATTCACCAAAAATCCTCAGACAGCACCTTCCAAACCCACGACCACTTCCATCTAGAAAGACAAGGGCAGCAGATATATGGAAACACCACCACCTCCAAGTTCCCCTTCAAGTCACCCATCATCCTGACTTGGAAATATATCACCATTCCTTCACTGTTGCTGGGTCAAAATCCTGGAATTCCCTCCCTAATAGCATTGTGGGTCAACCCACAGCAGGATGAATGCAGTGGTTCAAGAAGGCAGCTCACCACCACCTTCCTAAGGGGCAACTAGGGATGGGCAAGAAACATTGGCCAGCCAGCGACCCCCGCATCCCACAAATGAATAGGAAAAAAAGCATAGAAGTCAGTATATTCAGTGCTCACCACCAGTTTCCAGATTATAAGATTTCATCCGAATAACAGGCCTCCCATTGAGAATCATGAAACTAGAAACAGGAGGAGGTTATTCATCTCTTTGTACTTGTTCCACCATTCAGTTACATCATGACTGATCTTAGACTCGTAGAGTCATAGAGCTGTACAGCATGGAAACAGATCCTTTGATCCAACTCGACCATGCCGACCAGATATCCCAAATTAACCTTGTCCCGTTTGCCAACTTTTGGCCCATATCCCTCTAAACCCTTCCTATTCAGATACCCATCCAGTTGCCTTTTAAATATTGTAATTGTACCAGCCTCCACCACTTCCTCTGGCAGCTCATTCCACCACCCTCAGTGTGAAAAAGTTGCCCCTTAGATCCCTTTTAAATCTTTCCCCTCTCACTATAAACCTATGCCCTTTAGTTTTGGAGACCACTACCCCAGGGAAAAGACCTTGGCTATTTACTCTTTATAAACCTCAATAAGGTCATCCCTCAGCCTCTGACCATCCACGGAAAATAGCCTCAGCCTATTCAGCCTCTCCCTATAACTCAAACCCTCCAACCCTGTCAACATCATCGTAAATCTTTTCTGCACCCTTTTACTGAATCAGTCAGAATTCACACAACACCAGGTTATAGTCCAACAGGTTTACGTGAAATCATAAGATTTCGGAGTGCTGCTCTTTCGTCAGGTGGAGTGAAGAGAAGCACACAGGCACAGAATTTATAGGCAGAGAGATCAAAAGATTGTACAAAAGGTGTGGGTGGAGTATTGACAGGCTGAATAATAAGTCTCTGCAGGTGATCAAAACTGTCAGATGGTGTGAGTAAAATGTCAAAAGCTGAATAACAAGTGAATGGATGATCTATAATCTGATAAAATGAGGCAGAGAGATAAAAACAAAAAAGCAAAAACAAGGTGCTGCTGGAGACAAACCAAATGGCTGGAATAAGATGAAAGGTATAAGAGTCACATGCCGAGGGTCTAATCAAAGTATCAAGTAATCCAAAACTGTACAAACTAATTAAGGTAGAGAGATCATAACAAGTTGTCAAGGTGATGGTGTCAAAATGTTGAAGATTGCAAAGGACATGGCGTGGGTTCTCTGCTTTGGGGAGGTACTGGACAACAAAAGGTCCTGTTTCGGTTGTGTCCTGTGTCTGTCTTCTGAGGAGGTCATTGTGGTTTTTCACTGTGGCACTTCGGAACTGGCGATCGCGGAGTTGAGCATCATATCCCGTTCTCATGAGGGCTTCTTACAACATCTTTAGGTGTCTGTCGCATTCCTCCTTTTACCAAATGGCAGAGCAGAATTGAGAAGCCAAGAGGCTTATTCCTATTTTATTTCTTGTGTTCTAGGGTGATCTCTATCTAACGTTAGTTCTGTCATTTGAGAACCTTTGATATATTTTAATTACATAATCTCAGGGTCAAAATTTTCCATTGATCCCCAGCTTCAACTGTTTTTTCAGAAGGAAAGGGTTCCAAATTCCCACTACCTTTTGTGCCTCCTGACATCACCCTGAACAGCCTAGCTCTAATTTCAAGGCAATTTCCACTGGGGGATCATTGAGTTTTTTTTTTCTGTCAAGGGCCCCTTTTGAAATTATGTTCAGGACAGCTTTTTATTTCCAGGGCTCATTTTTAATCTTCATTAACTCATTTATTAGGTGATGCAGTTGTGTAGTAAACTTTCCATATTTATGCTAACGTTTGGAATACTTTGTCTCACACAATAGCAGATTTAGAGGGATTCATCAACATCCTCAATAATTATTATTATTCATTAAAGCCGCCACACACAAGATAATCAAGGCAATGAGCATAAGTTAGGAAGAAAGATCTGCAGGCAAAAGGCTGACACACATTATGCACAGACTGGTGAGGCTCAAGATAAACAGTTCCGTGTTTGTCTCTAACAGCTGTGCCTCACTCCCTTTTGCAGCCTCTCACTAACCTTTATAGCTTCCTCCACACTTTTGGTCCCCTACTCCCTTTGAAGGTCTTCTCTCCAACTTGCAGCCACTCTGCCCACTCCTGAATCCCCACTCCCCACTCCCACCAGCACTACCACTACTACTACGACTATCCTGGCCTCACTACCTCACATCCTCTGAGCTGGCACAGCTTCACTTACTTTGCCTTCTACTCCTCCAATCACAGGCTGCATCTGTCTTGTGTTTGCAGCTGATTGGTTATAGTGAGCCTATCAGCAACAAGCAGGGGTGAGAACCAGCCTGTATTGGAAGAACAGCTCCTCAGATGTTTTGACTGTTCCACCTACAAGGTGTCCTCCCTCAGATTGATCACCCCATGATCATATTGATCGCCCTATAATCATATTGATCGCCCTGTGATCAGATTGATCGCCCCATGATCTGATTGATCACCCCATGATCAGATTGGTCACCCTGTGATCAGATTGGTCACCCTGTGATCAGACTGGTCACCTCATGGTCATATTGATTGCTCCATGATCAGATCGGTTCCCCCGCCATGATCAAATTGGTCACCCCAAGTTCAGGTTGGTCACCCCATGTTCAGATTCATCACTCTGCGATCACGTTGATCACCTTGTGAATAGATTAATCATGCTGCGATCAGATTGGTCGACATGTGAATAGATTGATCACCCATGATCAGATTGCACCCCCCCGAAATCAGATTGATCGCCCTGTAATTAGATTGGTTACCCGTGATCATACTGATCGCCCTGTGATGGAACTTGCCTGGGTATTTTGTGAAATTTCTAGTGTGAATGTATCCACCTGCCTCCAATGTATTTTGAAAACTGCTTGCCAAATCCTGTTCTGCAACCCCCACTAAAGGACACAGTTCGTCTCTATCTACCCAATTCAAGATTTTCTTTAATCCTCTGAAAAGCCTCAATTAGGTATTGAATACCACAAGTGTGATAGAATGACAAATGGCATCAATACAACGAAGACTAAAGAGGGAATGTTCTTTCATGACTGCACACTGTTCAATCTGTGAGTTCTCAGGTATTGTAACAGTCCAGGCCCATATGCAGCAAAACCTGAACATATCTGGGCTTGGGCTGATAAGTGGCAAGTAACATTTGTCCTACACAAGGATTAAATATTGATCATCTCAAACTCGAGAGAATCTGACAGCAGTGTGTACTATGCACAAGATACATTGCAGAAACTCACCGAGACGCCTTACTCAGCTCTTAGGATCAGCTGCAAATTTGTACGATTCACATGTTGTAGAGAACCCAGTTGAATATAGAAAGTATGAGGATATCTAAAAAAAGGACAAGAGATACAGAGTTTGGGTTTAGATTAGCAGCAAGCATAAAAGGGAAGCTGAAAGACTTTTATAAATACATGGGCACTCAAGGGGTAGTTAAAGGAAGGGTGGAGCTGATTCAGGACCAAAAAAAGATGATGCTGTGCTGCAGACAAAGGCTGCGGCGCTAAATGAGTAACTGCACCTGTCTTCTGTAGAGAAGAGGCAGTTGTTAATGTGGCTGTAAAACAGGACTTTCTACTGATATTGGACAGAATGACAATAAATAAATAGAAGGTTGTTAAAACGTTAGCAATAATGGAATGACATTCCCATCCGAAGGGACAATTCCTGAATCAAGAGAGTTCTGAGAGATCATCAATAATTCCTCATCTATTTTAAGCATGTGTCCTGGAGATTTGATAATCTCTAATCTCATTAGTTTCACTGTGGATCAATAACAGTTAGTTCCTTCCCTTAACATATTTTTATTTTCCCTGTTATCGCTGATATTTTATCCACATCCTGCGCTGCGAAGACTGATACAAGATAACTACTTAGTAGGAAGTGTCACTTGCTGATTTTAATAGTGTTGACTCATAATAGCAAAAATGCTATTATTACAAGGTAATGTGATGCAGTTAATATTACAAAGGGGCAGTCCAATAGAGTATTCATAATAATGGGATATTGTGGCTCACAGTGTATGTATAGTGGGGTCATACAATGGGTGTGTAATATATTACTCTGTAGCTGAAATGGACTTCAACAAAGCCTTTGATAAAGTCCCACATAGGAGATAGGAAAGTAAAAGCACACATGGGATCCAGGAGGGATTTAAGGGAAATGGCTTTTATGCAGAGGATGATGGGTGTCTGAAATCATAGGATCCCTACAGTGTGGAAGCAGGTCATTCAGCCCATCGGGTCTGCACCAACTCTCCGAAGAGCATCCCACCCAGACCCATCCATTATCCCTATCCCTGTGACCCTGCATTTCACATTGGCTAATCCACCTAGCCTGCACATCTTTGGACTGTGGGAGGAAACCGGAGCACCTGGAGGAAACCCATACAAACAAGGAGAGAATGTGCAAACTCCATACAGCCAGTCATCCGAGAGTGGAATTGAACCTGGGTCCCCAGTGCTGTGAGGTAGCAGTGCTACCTACCAAGCTGCCTTTTCATTTTTAAACTGCATCCTTGTAAATTGTATCCTTTAAGAGAACATGACTTACAATCCAATTCCCAGATTCATTGTCTCATATTACTGCACCAATGTCAAATTTATAGCACAATGTCTCATTCCAGTACCCAACATTCCATACTGTTATACAGTACAGAAAAGGCCCTTCAATTCGTCAAGTCTGTGCCAACCCATCTTACACTAATCCCACTTTCCAGCACCTTGAATGTTACGACATTTCATGTATAAATTCATGTTCTTTTTTAAAGGTTGCAAGGTTTCCTGTCTCTACTAACCACTCAGGCATTAGGATCACACAGTGGCTCAGTGGTTCATGCTGCTGCCTCACAGCGTCAGGGACTTGGGTTTGATTCCACCTTCAGGTGACTGTCTGTGTGGAGTTTGCATGTTTTTCACCTTCGTGGGTTTCCTCCGGGTGCTCCAGTTTCCATTCCACAGTCCAAAGAGGTGCAGGCTAGATGGGAAAATGCAGGGTTGTGGGGATAGGGTGGGATGCCCTTGGAGGGTTGGTGTGGAGTTGATGGACCAAATGGCCTGTTTCCATGCTATAGGGATTCTATAACGTGCAGGACTATGGGGACAGGGTTGGGTCTGGACCCAAAATGTTAACTCTACCTTTTCTTCACGGATGTTGCCAGACCTGCTGAGCTTTTACAGGAACTCATGCTTTTGTTTCTGATTTACAGTATCCGTAGTTCTTTCAGTTTTTATTTTGATTTTTCTACAGTCTGTTGGTTCACAACAGACTTTTGTAAGTGGGGGGTGGGTGCGTGTGGAGGGGGCAGGCAGAGGGGTGTGCAGGGGCGAGCAATATGCCCTCCCCATGAAATCCAGCCCAGTAAAGTATGGATAAAATTGTAGAATGATTTCAGCAGAGAAGGAGACCATAGTGCATTGTGTCTCACCAGCTCTGTATGAGACCAGCACAGCTAATCCCACCCACCAATCTTCTCTTAACCCTGCAGATTGTTTCTCTTCAGATATGGCTGCATTCTCTTTTGAATGCCACAGTTTCTCCTTACACTACCTTTGCTTCTTTTGTCAATCTCTTTAAAACTGGTGTCCTCTGGTTCTCAGATAACAAGGTGTGGAGCTGGATGAACACAGCAGGCCAAGCAGCATCATAGGAGCAGGAAAGCTTGACATTTCGGGCCTAGATCTCCTCTGGTTCTCAGACTCCTCATGATTTTGATAATCTCTCAACTTCCTCTCCTTCCAGGAAAACTACTGTATTAATCTGTATCACTGAGGTTCCTCAGCCCCAGAGCTAATCTCATTCATCTTTCTTGTGCTCTCTCCAGTACCTTCACAGCCTGGCTAAAGTGTGGTGGATAGAACTGACCACAACATAGAAACACGAAACCTAGGAGCAGGAGCAGGCCATTCAGCCCTTCGAGTCTGCTCCGCCACTCAACATGATCATGGCTGACCCTTTATCTCCATGTCTCTATTTCACTTTCTCCCCATACTTCTTGGCACCTTTACAATGTAAAAGTTTATCAGCCTCTTTCTTGAGTACATTCAGAGAATTAGCCTCCACAACCCACTATGGTAGAGAATTCAGAGATAATAGGTACTGCAGATGCTGGAGAATCCGAGATAACAAGGTGTGGAGCTGGATGAACACAGCAGGCCAAGCAGCATCTTAGGAGCAGGCTCCCCTGAAGAAGTTACCCTCCTCCCTCCGGATAAACCTCAGGGGATCT
>JAHRHZ010000132.1:1711387-1738383 GCA_024137785.1 Ginglymostoma cirratum
ATCATAGGAGCAGGCTGCTTGGCCTGCTGTGTTCATCCAGCTCCACACCTTGTTATCATGGTAGAGAATTCCATGCGTTCAGTACCTTTGAGTACAGAAATGTTTTCTCATCTCAGTCCTAAATGGTCTACTCCTTATCTTAAGACCGTGTACCCTGGTTAGAGACTCCCCAAACAGGGAAAACATTCTTACTTTATCGAGTCTGTCCAGCCCTGTTAGAGTTTTATACACATCAATCAGATCCACTCTCATCTTTCTAAACTCTAGTGCATACAGGCCCAGTCAAACCAATCTCTCCTCATAGTTCATCCCTGGTATCAGCCTAATGAACCTCCACTGCATTCCCTCTATGGTAAATATATCCTCTGTTAGGTAGGGAGACCAAGCAGCACATAATACTCCAGGTGAAGTCTCCCCAAAGTGTGTATAACTGCAGTAAGACATCCTTACTTCTGAACTCAAATCCTCTTGCAATGAAGGCTAGTATATCTTCCTCATTGTTGCTGCACTTTACTGTCTACTTTCATTGACTGGTGTACAAGAACACTCAGATCCCTTTGTACGTCCACACTTCCCAATAAATCATCATTGAAATAATACTTTTCCTTTCTGTTTTTCACAGTGAAGTGTATAACTTCACATTTAGCCATGTTGTACTACATCTGTCATGTGGTTGCCCACTCAATCAACTTCCCTAAATCACCTTGAAGCCTCTTTGCATTTTCGTCACAACTCACAATCCTGACCAGTTTCATGTCATCAACAATTTGGAAATGTTGTGGTTGGTCTCGTTATCCAAGTCATTTTTATACTTGGTGAATAGCTGGAACCAAGCACTGACCCTTATGATACCCCATTAGTCACTAAGTGCCACATGGAGAAAGACACATTTGTTCCCACTCTCTGCTTCCTATTGGTCAACACTCCAAGTTGAACCAGCATTTTATAAAAGTTCACCATAATGCTTATGTGTTTGCACTCTTAGATCCATTATTAAAGTCCAGGATCCTGGAGATGTTATGAACTGTGCTCTCAGCCTGTCTTGCTACCTTCGATGGTTTGTGCAGATATACCATAAGACCAAAAGATACAGGAGCAGAATTAGGCCACTTGGCCCATCGAGCCTGCACTGCTATTCAATCATGGCTGATATGTTTCTCAACCCCATTCTCCTTCCTTCACCACATAACCCTTGATCCCCTTATTAATCAAGAACCTACTTATCTCTGTCTTAAAGACACTCAATGACTTATCTTCCACAGCCCTCTGAGGCAATGCATTCTACAGATTCACCACCCTCTGGCTGAAGAAATCCCTCATCTCAGTTCTAAAGGGTCATCCCTTTACTGTAAAGCTATGTCCTTGGGTCCTCGTCTCTCCTACTAGTGGAAACATATTCTCCACATCCAGTCTATCCAGGCCTCTCAGTATTCTGCAAGTTCCAATCAGATACCCCCCCATCCCCACCCTCATCCTTCTAAACTTCATTGAGCACAGACCTAGAGTCATCAATCACTCCTCTTGTGACAAACCCTTTATCATTCTTGTAGACCTCCTATGGACTCCCTCCAACACCAGCACAACCTTCCTTAGATATGGGGCCCAAAATTGCTCACAATATTCCAAATGTTGTCTGACCAGAACCTTACACAGCTTCAGCAATACATCCCTAACCTTGTACTCTAGCCCTCTTGAAATGAAAGCCAACATTGCATTTGCCTTGCTAACTGCCAGCTGGACCTGTATGTTAACATTAAGAGAATCCTGAACTAGGACCCTTAAGTTGCTTTGTGCTTTATACTTCTAAAGCCTTACCCCATATAGAAATAGTCAATGCCTCTGTTCTTCCTGCCAAAGTGCATAACCTCATGCTTTCCCACATTATGTTCCAGCTGCCACTTCTTTGCCCACTTTGCCAACCTGTCCAAGTCCCTTTGCAGCCTCCCCACCTCAACACTACCTGTCCCTCCATCTGCCTGTGTCATCTACAAACATGGCAACAATACCTCCAGTTCCTTTGTCCAGATCATTAATGTGTAACATGAATAGTTGTGGTCCCTAAACAGACCCCTGCAGAACTCCACTAGTCACCGGCTACCATCCTGAAAAAGACTCCTTTAAAGAAGCCATACAATCCCACACTGTAGGGTGAAAGCAGGCCATTTTGGCCCATCAAATCTGAACTGTCACTGAAGAGCATCCACCCAGACCCACCCTATCCCTGTAACCCTGCCTATCCCATGACTAATCCACTTGGCCTGCACCTCCCTGGACACTATGGGCAATTACCCATGGCCAATCCACCTAGCCTGCACATCTTTGGACTGCAGAAGGAAACCAGAGCACCCGGAAGAAACGCATGCAGACACAGGGAGAATGTGCAAACTCCACACAGACAGTCACCTGAGGCAGAAATGGAGCCCGGGCCCCTGCTGCTGTGAGGCAGCAGTGCTAACCACTGAGCCACCACTGCTGCCTGAAACCACCCCCTCCCCCCATTTCTGCCTTCTGCCAGTCAGTCAATCATCTATCCAGGCCAGTACCTTGCCCCTAATACTCTTACTTAGCAGCATCTTAGAATCATCGAATCCCTACAGCGTGGAAGCAGACCATTCAGCCCATTAAGTCCACACCGACCCTCCGAAGAGCATCCACACAGGCTCTATCCCTGCATTTCCCACCCTGGACACTATGGGCAATTTCCGATGGCCAATCCACCTAACCTGCACATCTTTGGACTCTGGGAGGAAACTGGAATACCCAGAGGAAACTCTTGCAGACATGTGCAAACTCCACATAGACAGTCGCCTGAGGATGGAATCGAACCTGGATCTGCCCCACATCCTGACTACTGCTATCGAGGGCCCAAAGGCCTGTTCTGCGCTGTATTGTTCTAGGAGGACTGTACATAATACCCATCAGGATATTTTTTCCTTTCTGTTTCCTCAACTCTACCCACACAAGTTCTATGCCTACTAATTCTATATCTCTTCTTGCTATTGATTTCATTTCATTCCTCACTAACAGTCCAATTCATCCCCTGCCTTTTTGATTGGAGAAATATCCTTGGATATTTAGAGATAACAAGGTGTGGAGCTGGATGAACACAGCAAGCCAAGCAGCATCATAGGAGCAGGAAAGCTTGACGTTTCAGGCCGAGACCCTTCATCAGAAATGGGGGAGGGGAAGAGGGTTCTGAAATAAGTAGGGAGAGAGGGGGAGGCAGAAAGAAGATGGACAGAGGAGAGGATAGGTGGCGAGAATACAGACAAGTCAAAGAGACGGGGATGGAGCCAGTAAAGGTGAGTGTAGGTGGGGAGGTAGGGAGGAGATAGGTCAGTCCAGGGAGGACAGACAGGTCAAGGGGGCAGGATGACGTTAGTAGATAGAAGATGGGGGTGTGGCTTGTGGTGGGAGGAAGGGATAGGTGAGAGGAAGAACAGGTTAGGGAGGCAGGGACGAGCTGGGCTGGTTTTGGGATGCGGTTGGGGGAGGGGAGATTTTGAAGCTTGTGAAATCCACATTGATACCATTGGGCTGCAGGGTTCCCAGGCTGAATATGATTTGCCGATCCTGCAGCCTTTGGGTGGCATCATTGTGGCATTGCAGGAGGCCCAGAATGAACATGTCGTCTGAGGAATGGGAGGGGGAGTTGAAATGGTTCGCGAGTGGGAGGTGCAGTTGTTTGTTGCGAACTGAGCGCAGGTGTTCTGCAAAGCGGTCCCCAAGCCTCCGCTTGGTTTCAACCTGAACTCACAATTCTACTCAGCTTTATTGGACACTAAAAACCGTAAGTACAGTAAACTTACTGGTGCCCACCACCCAAAACGGGCTTCCCCCACCTCCCAAATCCCCAACCCTACCCAGGACCTCCCCCACAATGTACCTGCCGCCATTGGCCATGAGGCCACTGTCGGAGAACCCACAGGTGACGTCACATCCGTCACCGCCGGGTACACCACTTCCGGGACAGCGAACGCCATCGCTGCTGAAACCACTGCCCCCATCTCCGAGACCAACACCACAGACACTACCGTCACCACTGCTGCCGCCGCCTACCCCACTCTGCCCACCGCTGACGCCACTCCATCCACCGCTGACGCTGACACAACTCTGCCCACCGCCGATGCCGACGCCAACAACTCTTCGCCCACAGCCTCCACAGCCAGCAGCTCCAGAGAAGACAGCAACACTGAGCCCTGCCGAGTCTTCACCATCCCCCCAGACCTTCCCCTTACTGAGGACGAACGGTCAGTCCTCAGTAAAGGGCTCACCTTTGTCCCCCTCCACCCACATATCAACGAATACCGCTCATGCTTGGACTTTGAGCAGTTTTTCCGCCGCCTCCGCCTCCGCGCTTACTGCTTCAATCGTGAATCTAACCCTCCCTCTACTGACCCCTTCTCCCACCTCCAACACAAGCCCTCCTCCTGGACACCACCCCAAGGCCTCCTACCCTCCCTCGACCTCTTCATCTCCAACTGCCGTCAAGACATCAATCGCCTCAACTTCTCTACCCCTCTCAAACACTCCAACCTCTCCACCACAGAACGTGCAGCCCTCCGCTCCCTCTGCTCCAATCCCAACCTCACCATAAAACCCGCGGACAAGGGAGGCGCAGTTGTAGTATGGCTCACTGACCTCTACATCACTGAGGCCAGGCGCCAACTCTCCAAAACCTCCTCCTACCGCCCCCTGGATCATGACCCCACCCCCGAGCACCAAACCATCATCTCCCAAACCATCCACAACCTCATCACCTCAGGTGACCTCCCACCCACCGCCTCCAACCTCATCGTTCCCCAACCCTGCACCACCCGCTTCTAACTCCCTCCCAAAATCCACAAACCTGAATGCCCTGGTCGACCCATTGTCTCCGCCTGCTCCTGCCCCACCAAACTCATCTCCACCTACCTAGACTCCATTTTCACCCCCTTGGTCCAGGAACTCCCTACCTACGTCCGTGACACCACCCACGCCCTCCACTGCCTCCGGAACTTCCAGTTCCCCGGTCCCCAACACCTCATTTTCACTATGGACATCCAGTCCCTATACACCTGTATTCCCCATGCAGATGGCCTAAAGGCCCTCCGCTTCTTCCTGTCCCGCAGAACTGACCAATCCCCCTCCACCGACACCCTCATCCGCTTAGCCGAACTCGTCCTCACCCTCAACAACTTCTCTTTCAATTCCTCCCACTTCCTACAGACAAAGGGGATGGCCATGTACCCGCATGGGCCCAAGCTATGCCTGCCTCTTTGTAGGTTACGTGGAAGAATCCCTCTTCCGTACTTACACTGGCCCTAAACCCCACCTCTTCCTCCGTTACATTGATGACTGCATCGGCGCCGCCTTGTGCTCCCACAAGGAGCTCGAACAGTTCATCCACTTCACCAACACCTTCCACCCCAACTTCAAGTTCACCTGGACCATCTCTAACACTTCTCTCTCCTTCCTGGAGTTCTCTGTCTCCACCTCGGGCAACCACCTAGAAACCGATGTCCATTTCAAGCCCACTGACTCCCACAGCTACCTGGAATACACCTCCTCCCACCCACCCTCCTGCAAAAATGGCATCCCCTATTCCCAATTCCTTCGCCTCCGCCACATCTGCTCCCAGGGTGAGGCATTCTGTTCCCGTACATCTCAGATGTCCTCATTCTTCAAGGACCGCAACTGCCCCCCCGCAGTGGTCGAGAATGCCCTCGACCGTGTCTCCCACATTGCCCGCAACTCATCCCTCATACCCTGTCCCCGCAATAACAACCAAAACAGAATCCCCCTCGTCCTCACATACTACCCCACCAACCTCCAAATCCAACACATCATCCTCCGACACTTCCGCCATCTGCAATCCGACCCCACCACCAAAGACATTTTTCCTTCCCCACCCTTGTCTGCTTTCCGGAGGGACCACTCCCTCCGTGACTCCCTTGTCCGCTCCACACTCCCCTCCAGCCCCACAACACCCGGCACTTTTCCCTGCAACTGCAGGAAGTGCTACACCTGACCCACACCTCCTCCCTCACCCCAATCCCAGGCCCCAAGAAGACTTTCCACATCAAGCAGATGTTCACCTGCACATCTGCCAATGTGGTATACTGCATCCGCTGTACCCATTGTGGCCTCCACTACATCGGGGAAACCAAGCGGAGGCTTGGGGACCGCTTTGCGGAACACCTGCGCTCAGTTCGCAACAAACAACTGCACCTCCCAGTCGCGAACCATTTCAACTCCCCCTCCCATTCCTCAGATGACATGTCCATTCTGGGCCTCCTGCAATGCCACAGTGATGCCACCCAAAGGCTGCAGGAACAGCAAATCATATTCAGCCTGGGAACCCTGCAGCCCAATGGTATCAATGTGGATTTCACAAGCTTCAAAATCTCCCCTCCCCCAACCGCATCCCAAAACCAGCCCAGCTCGTCCCTGCCTCGCTAACCTGTTCTTCCTCTTACCTATCCCCTCCTCCCACCTCAAGCCGCACCCCCATCTCCTATCTACTAACATCATCCTGCCCCCTTGACCTGTCTGTCCTCCCTGGACTGACCTATCTCCTCCCTACCCCCCTACCTACACTCACCTTTACTGGCTCCATCCCCGCCTCTTCGACTTGTGTCTCCTCTCCACCTGTCCTCTCCTCTATCCATCTTCTATCCGCCTCCCCCTCTCTCCCTATTTATTTCAGAACCCTCTTCCCCTCCCCCATTTCTGATGAAGGGTCTAGGCCCGAAACGTCAAGCTTTCCTGCTCCTATGATGCTGCTTGGCCTGCTGTGTTCATCCAGCTCCACACCTTGTTATCTCGGATTCTCCAGCATCTGCAGTACCTATTATCTCCTTGGACATTTAGTTCCCCGCTCTGATCATCTTGTAGCCATGTCTCTGAGATACCCACAACAGTGTACTCGCCAACTTCAATTCGTGCTGCAATACAATAAAGAACTGCAGATGCTGGGAATTTGAAAATAAAACAGAGATTGCTGGAGAAACTTAGTAGATCTGGCAATGTCTGTGGGAAGAAAGTAGCATCACCAGACTCAAAATGTTAAATTTCCTTTCTTCCCATAAATGCTGCTTTAGCTACTGATTTGAATTGGAATTACCTTTATTATCACATGTATTCAAATGAGTGCGGTGAAAAGTTTATATTACAGGACCATCTTAGGTACAAACGTATCTCGGCACAGATTCTTAAGAACAAGTTCTTAGGAAAAAAATTAGAAAGGTAAAGAAATAAAAAGTCTGGCATTACAGATCATAGGAATAATTTTTTTAAAAAATTCAGAATAACAGTCATTCCAACCCAGTCCACGTCGGCACCTAACATCCAGTAACTGAGAGAGAGAGACTTTGACTGCATTGCCACCAGCTGTGCTGGACCCACCAACATAGGAGTCGTCTTACTTTAGTTGCCATTTCTTCGCCATTGGGCCCACCTTTCCAATGCCGCTGAACCCACACTATGTTTCTGTAGCAATTTTTGTTTTTGTTTCAATCTGCACTATAAACTCATTTACCTTGTTTTCTTTACCATGGCACTTAAGTAGGACACACTCAGTCCTGCATTGACTGGCCCCTTCTAATAGTCCCCCTTATCTGCTGTGCCTGAATGTTAAATTCCTGACCCTTTCCACACTCGTGTCCAATTACTTGTTCCAGAAACTTTAATAACCTCTCTTGTGCCCTCCCCTTCCCTTTAACTTTTTCCATAATTTTCCAGGCAACTGAACCCACATCCCCACTATATCCTATCTACAAGCTGCTCTTTCCCTGCATGCTGTTAGAATCCTGCCTCTATTTTATTTTACATCTCCTTGCTTTTCCTACGCAATGGATCATAGAACATAGATGTAGAACACTGAACACAGACCTGTATAGCAAAGGAACAGGCCATTAACAAAGTTGTGCCAAACATGATGCCAAATTAAACTAATATCTGCTGCCTGACCTTAGTCCATATCCCTCCATTCCTTGATCATTCATGAGCTTTTCTAAAAGTCCCTTAAATGCCCAATTGTATCTGCCTCCACCACCACCCCTGGCAGCATGTTCCAGGCTGCTACCACACTACGTACAAAAAAATTGCCCCTCATATCTCCTTCAAACATTCCCCCTGTCACCTCAAATGCATACCCCCAGTCATAGGGTCATTTAGTCATACAGCACAAAAACAGACCCTGCCGACCGCAATCCCAAACTAAGCTAGTCCCACCTGCCTGCTCCTGGCCCATATCCCTCCAAACCTTTCCTATTCATGTACTTATCCAAATGTCTTTTAAACACTGCATTTAGGGGGAAGGTGATAGCCTAGTTGTTTTATCACTGGAGTATTAATTCAGAGATCCAGATAACATTCTGGGGACCTGGGTTCAAATCCTGCCACGGCAAACAGTGGAATTTGGATTTTAAATAAAATCTGGAAGTAAGAGTCTAATGATGATTACAAATCCATTGCTGATTGTTGGAAAGGCTCTTCTGGTTCACTGATGTCCCTTAGGGATGGAAACTGCTGTCCTTACCTGTCTGGCCTACATGTGACTCCAGACCCACGGAAATGTGGTTGACTCTTAATTGCCCTCTGGGCAATTAGCGATGGGCAATAAATGCTGCCTGGCCAGCAACACCCTCATCCTTTGAATGAATAACAAAAAATTGTACCCACACCCACCACTTAGAGGCATAGAGAAATGCAGCGCAGAAACAGACCCTTCAGTCCAACTCGTCCATGCTGACCAGTAATCCTATATTAATCTAGTCCCATTTGCCAGCATTTGACCCATATCCCGCTAAACCCTTCCTATTCATATACCCATCTAGATGTCTTTTAAACATTGTAATTGTACCACTTCCTCTGGCAGCTCATTCCATACACATATCACCCTCTGTGTGAAAAGGCTGCCCCTTATGTCCCTTTTATATTTTTCCTCTCTCACCCTAAACCTGTGCCCTCTAGCTTTTGACTCCCCCAGCCCAGGGAAAACACTTTGCCTATTTACCCTATCCATGCCCCTCATGATTTTATAAACCTCCATAAGGTCAGCCTTCAGCCTCCAACATTCCAGGGAAAATACTTTCTCAGGAAGTTCATTCCACTCACGAGCAACCCACTGTGTAAAAAATTTGCCTCTTATATCTTTTATAAGTCTCTCTCTTCTCACCTTAAAAATGTGCCCCCTTTTTATGAAATCACCCGTCCTAGAGAAAAGACAACTACCATTAACTCTATCTATACCTCGCATTGTTTTATAACTTTTATCAGGTCTCTTCTCAACCTCTAACACTCCAGTGAGAAAAGCATTAGACATTTCAGCTCTGGGAAAAAGATTCTCACCGTCAACCCTATTCTTGCATCACAGAATTTTATAGACTTCCGTCAAGTCTCCCCTTAGCCTCCGCCACTCCAGAGAAAACAACCTGAGTTTTTCTAGCCTCCTTGCAGTTCGTACCATCTAATCCAGGCAGTATCCTGGTAAACCACTTCTGCACCCTCTCCAAACCTCCACATCGTTCCTGTGATGTGGTGACCAGAACTGAACGCAACATTCCAAGTGTAACCTAACCAAAGTCTTACAAAGCTGCAACATGACATCCTGACTCTTGCACTCAATCCCCCGACCAATAAAAGCAAGCATGCCATATGCCTTCTTTACCACCCTATCTACTCGTCTGGCCATTTTCAGGGAGCTATGGACTTGAACCCCAAGATCCCTCTGTACATCAATGCTGTTCAGGATCCTGCCATTCACTGTATAATTTTCCTGAACATTTGATCTCCCAAAGTGCAGCATCTCACACTTACCTGGATTAAACTCCATCTGCCAATTTTCCACCCATATCTTAAAACTGATCTACCTCCCGCTGTATTCTTTGACAACCTGCTACCCAATCCACAACTCCACTGATCATTGTATCATCTGCAAACTTACTAACCCACCCATCCACATTTTCATCCAAGTAATTTATATATATTACAACAGCAGAGGTCCCTGTACACATCCATGCAGAACACCACCAGTCATAGACCTCCAGCCTGAAAAACACCCTTCCACCACTACCCTCTGTCTTCTATGGGCAAGCCAATTCTGAATCCATGCGGCCAAGACATTGTGGATCCCGTGTTTCTCAAACTTCTGGATGAGCCTACCATGAGGGACCTTGTCAAAAGCATTACTAAAATCCACGTAAACAACATCCACTGCTCTACCCTCATCGATCACGTTTAACACCTCAAAATTCAATCAGGTTAATTAGATATGACTTGCCCTGCACAAAGCCATGCCGTCTGTCACCATTCAGGTCATGCTTTTCCAAATCCTATCCCTAAGAATTCTCTGCAATACCTTCCCAACAATCGATGTGGGACTCACCAGAGTATAGTTTCCTGGATTATCCCTATTTCCCTTCTTGAACAGAGGAATAACATTAGCTACTTGCCAGTCCTCTGGAACCTTTCCAGTGGCTCACGAGGATACAAAGATCTTGGTCAAGGTCCCTGCAATCTCCTGTCTTGTCTCTCTCAATAACCTGGGGTAGATACCATCGGGCCCTGGGGATTTATCCACCTTAATGCACTGCAGTAGATCCAGCACCACTTCTTTCTTGATCTTGAAGTGCTCTACAGTAATCTCACTATCTCCACACCCTTCTCCTGTGTGGATACCAACACAAACTACTCATTTAGGATCTCGCCGCTATCCTCTGTTTCCAAGCACAAGTTCCCTCCTTTATCCTTGAGAGATCTTACCTTCTCCCGAATCATCCTCTTATTTTTACTGTATGTATAGAATGCCTTTGGATTTTCTTTAACTCTATTTGCCAAGGTCATCTTTTGGCCCCTCTTGCTCTCCTAATTACCTGCTTGAGTTTTTTCCTGTTTTCCTTATACTCCTCATATGCTTCCTAAACTTACTTATACTTATTTCTTTCCTTTTGATTAAATCCACAATCTCCCTCATTTTCCAAGCATCCCTTACCTTGCCATCCTTGTCCTTTCTCCTTACTGGAATATGCCGGTCCTGAATTCTGATCAGCAGGCCTTTAAACAACTCCCACATATCAGATGAGGACTTGCCCAATAACGGCTCCTCCAAATTAAAACTCCCTAGCTCCTGCCTAATACTGGTGTAATTTGCCTTCCCCCAATTTAGTACCTGCCCACAAGGTCCTGACTTATCCTTATTCCTTACAACACTTACGGAGTTGAGATCACTGTTTCCAAAATGCTTTCCCCACTGAAAAGTCAGTCACCTAGCCAGGCTCATTTGCCATTACAAGGTCCAGAATGGCCCCTCCTCTAGTTGGACTATCCACATACCGTTTCAAGAAACCATTTTGGATGCACCTAACAAATTCTGTTCTTTTTGTATCTTTCCATAATCTGCCTACATATCTGTTCTTCAATGTCTCAGTGACTGTTGGGAGACCTATAGTATAATCCCATCACAGTGATTGCACCCATCGTATTTTTGAGCTCTACTCATATTGCCTCAGTGGATGACCCCTCCAGTACACCCTCTCTGAGTACAGCTGTGACATTGTCCCTAATTAGTAATGCAACTCCTCTATCTTTTTTACCTTCCTCTCTATCTCATCTAAAACAATGAAACCCTGGAACGTTGAGCACCCAGTCCTCTCCCTCTCTCAACCAACTCTCTGTAATGGACACAACATCCTAGTCCCATGTACTGGTCCAGGCTCTAAGCTCATCTGCCTTGCCTTTAATACTCCTTGTATTGAAATAAACACACTTCAGCCCAGTAGTACCATTGTGTTCATTTATCCGTCTCTGTCCTTTCTTTCTGACTTACTGGTCCTAACATTTACATTCCATTTAATCCCCTCCACTTGCTCACCTGTTACTCTGGTTCCCAGGCCCTTGCCACTCTGGCTTAAACCCTCCTGAGGATCACTTCACATTTCTCTGTGTTGAATATTACCTGTCATGTGTCCAGCAACCTGCTCACGTTCTCTTAAAATCCTTCATTGTCTCCACAGTTCACAATGCTTTAAAGTTTCGGAAATTTGGAAATTGTGTACATTCGGGTTTAAGATACTAATATCAAGAAAGACTGTGACTCTATTACCTACTCCAAAAAATCCAATAATTAACCAGCTTTTAGTCCAGAAAACAACTGTTGACTTCCTTTGGAATCTGGTCATCCGGCCAACGTGATATCCATGTTTAGTTAATACCACCCATGGTAGGATGAGGCTCTGTAATTGCCCACTGAGTGCCTCAACTGGTGGATGGATAAGAAGGCTTTTCATAAACACAGACTCAGTTAGGCTGAAGGCACAGAAGTGGCACCTGGTCCCATCTGATCTCGTCTCTCCCCCACCAACTTGCCCAGGGAGTCTGCCCATTGTTTCTAAAAGTGCCCCTACCGCCGAGGTTAAACTGACTGGCCTGCAGTTGTTGCTGTTATTCTTACATGATTTTCTGAAAATTTTCAGTCCTCCAGCTGTCTCAAACCATACTAAGGAGGATTGGAAGATTATAGTCAGAAGCTCTGCATTTACATTTTCGCTTCCCTCTGAATCATCAAAAAGCATCTGATCTGACTTTGACAAATTATCAACTTTAAGTGGAGTCTTTCTAATCCGTCCAATAGTCACAGCTTATGAGGAAGCCTAGGCATTTCTCTGTTCACTGAAATTCTGCATATCAATGTCATTGTTCCCTTATCCAGTTTCTGATGTTCTTCACTGATCCAGTCACTGTTCAGCTCGCTCTCTGCTTTCCTAGCCTCTTGATCACTTTCCGTTCATCCACTGTCTCAAGTAGCTCCTCTGTCACTAGAACTAGAGGCAGTATTTCCTCCTTGTTAAAGTCAGATGCAAAGAATTAATTTAACACCTCAACCATGTCCCCTACCTCCAAGTGTAAAATCCCTTCTTAGATCTCTATAAGTGGCCCCAACTCTCCTTTTACCATTACTAACTCTTTACCATTTTGATGTCTATCGAAGACTTTTGGATTCCCATTCATGTTGGCTGCCAGTCTCTTCTCAAACACTCACTTTATTGCTCATTTCTTTATCGTTTCCCTCTGAACTCTAGCTTACTTCTAATTTGTATTATCAACATGATGCCTACCATACTCCCCACCGCCAACTGCCCTCTTACCCAACACCATGCTTTGTAAAGTTTAATCAACATGCGGAGATCTGAATGATGTATTGGGAAAATAGAGTTGGAATTTGGCCAATATGGTATTTTCTGGGTGAGATATGACCATGCTGCTTTTCATCCTTTCTCCCAGGTTGAAGAGGAGCTGATGGGCCAACAGAAGAAAATGAAAGGCACGGAGGATGAGTTGGACAAGTTATCTGAGGGACTCAAAAATGCTCAGGAGAAGCTGCAAGCTTCAGAAAAGACAGCTTCAGACGTGAGTAATTGGAAATGTTTCTGACCCACTCCCTAACCATTCAGAAAGGATGGCTTTATTGATGGAATTGGTGTTGGGCATCAGACTAATGCACTCAATGTCTCCTCTGGATAAGCACTTTGGAAGAATTGTTCTTATGCCTCAGGGAGTTGGGGGGGGGGGGTCAAAATAGAACAGATGAGATAGAAGTTACACCAAACTCTTAAAAATCACTGGTTCAGGCTCAGCCAGAGGATTGCTTCCAGTTATGGGAAAGGTACTAAATCCTAGGAGGGAGAGCGAGAGAGATATACATAGAGAGAGAAGAAATACCATTAGAATGGAAGCAGGGATCAGGGACTTCAGTTACTTAAAGCTGTTGAAGAAACTGGGAGTATTCTCTGACATTATAGTAGATCAAAAGGAGATTTAGGAGACCTGCTCAGAATGGTGATTGGAGCAGGATGAGACACTATTGGATCATACATTAAGGGACATTTGAACTTTGGGGGAGGGTGGAGTGCTGTCATAGCCGAGTCCCTGTCTATCTAACTCAGCCCTAAATTCAGTAAGCCAGCTTCCACTGTTTTCTACAGAACAGAATTCCACAGAATAACAACTTTCTGTAAAATGCTAATCTAAACCTCTTTATGAATTATGTACTTTCTACAGTGTCCTGCACAAAGAGAAATATCCTGTCATAATCCTCCATGACAGATCCCCTCATGATCCTTTATGTTTCATAAGATCATCTCACTTTTATTCTAAACTCCAATGCATCTAGCCCCAATCTGTTCAACCTTTCTTTATCAGAGATGTCTTTCACCACAGAAATGAGTTGAATGATCCTTCACTCAAGTGAATTGCAATTTTCTTTTTCCAGTAAGGAGACTTGATGTGGAGGTGCTAGTGTGGAACTGGGGTGGGAAAAAAATTACATGACACTGGGTTATAGTCCAACAGGTTTCGGAGTGTAGCCCCTTCAAATTGATGAACTCAATGTTGTGTCTGGAAGGCTGCAAAATGCCTAATTAAAAGATGAGGTACTGGTCCTCCGGCTTGCTGTTAGATTCACTGGAAAACCATCACAGGCTGAGGGCACAAAGCAGTGAACACAGGGTAGAGAATTAAAATGACGGATGACTGGAATCTCAGGCTCAAGTTTCTGGACTGAATGGAGGTCAACTGTAAAGTGGTCACCAAGTCTCGCTATGCTCAAAGTGGCCATGGTGATTTACTTTGTTGCAACAGTCACTGTACCTCAGGTATGTGTAAACTGCTTGGAGATGTGTGAGATTTTGAAAGATGCTATATGAATACAAGTCCTTTCCTTATCGGAGGGAACTTAGATCTTCAAATTGAAAACTGGGTGAATGCAGAGAAAATTGTGTTGAATCTGGAAGACTTTAAAGTGCCTGACTACAAGATGAGGTGGTGTTCCTTGAGCTCGGTTGAGCTTCATTGAACAGTGCAACAGGCTGAGGGCAGAGAGGTCAATGTGATCTCGTTAGCTGGCAGCGATGCACTAGTGGCATTATCACCAGAAATCTAGACAACCAGGCTACATACTTGGGACCCAGATTGGAATCCCACCACTACAGATGGTGGAATTTGAATTCAGTAAAAATCTGGAAGCCTGATGATGACCACAAAACCATTGTCAATTGCTGTAAAAACAAATCTTGGTCACTAATGCCCTTTAGGGAAGGAAATTATCGTCCTTACCTGGTCTGGCCTACATGTGACTCCAGACCCACAGCAACAGGGTCGACTCTTAATTGCCTTAGCAAGCCACTCAATTAGATCAACAACTCAAAACTCTCAAAAAGGAATGAAAGTAGACAGAGCACTCAGCATAGACCTAGCCATCAGACACAACAACAAATACCGTTCCAGAAATAGAGGAATTTTTTTTTGAAACTGTAAACTTGTGCTTCTGAACTGTAGCACCCCTAACCAAGCTTTTCCAGTCCACTTACAAAAGTTAGACACATCTACCCAACAATGTGTAAAATTGCCCAGTATGTCCTGTACACAAAAAGCAGAACAAAGCCAACCCAGCCAATTGCCACTCCATCAGTCTACTCTCGATCATCAGTAAAGTGATGAAAGATGGATTTCCTCTGGGTGCCCCAGTTTCCTCCCACAATCCAAAGATGTGCAGGTTAGAGTGGATTGGCCATGCTAAAGTGCCCATAGTGTCCATGAATGCGTAGGCTCAGTGGATTAGCTATGGGAAATGCAGGGTTCTGGGGATCAGGAAGGGTGAGTCTGGGTGGGATGCTCTTCAGATGGTCGGTGCAGACTCGATGGGCCGAATGGCCTGCTTCCACACTGTAGGGATTCTATGATCCTATGTACGGAAAAATTGAAGGACTTTTAGAGTGACTGTCCACAGATCACTGAAGTTGGAACAATGGGTTGGCATACGGAATGTGAGCCCTTTGTGAGCCGAGGATAACAGCAGACAGGTAACGACGGAACTGTATGTTCTCCTCACTTCAAGTCTTCTGTGTACCTCTCGTCATCTCATTACAGAAAGGGTGTAATTAAACAAGAGAGAGGGCAGGGAAGATTTACTAGGATATTGCCAGAACTGAAAAACTGCATCCATGAGGAAATATTGCGTAGTCTGGGGTTGCTTTGTCTGAAATGTCTCCATTTCCTCTGCCTGAGGAGAAATTTGATTGAGGTGTACAAGGCTATGAGGGGCTTGGATAGAGTGGATGGGAAGGATCTGCTGTCCTTAGCAGATTGTCAGTCACAAGGAGGCAAGTGGTTGGCAGAAGAATTAGAGGGGAGATGAGGACAGAACTCACTGCCTAAAGGGGAGGTGGGGTGAAAATCCTCTATCATTTCAAAGATGTCTGGATATGTGCATCTGGCATCCCGGTATCTCCAGGGATATGGAGCAAATGCCCAAAAATGGGATCAGGCTGGGCAGCTTGTTTCACGGTCAGTGTAATCACAATGAGCAGAGTGGCCTCCTTCTGCGTAATTTTTTTCCAAATCTTCTAAAAATCTGACAAACAGGAATATGCATAGATGTAGGGAGTGGGTGGAACAGTGGGTGGAACAAAATCTCTGGAATAGAATGTAATTCTTGTCTCCTTGCTTTAGGAAGGATGTTGTGAACTTGAAAGGGTTCAGAAAATATTTACAAGGATGTTGCCCGGTCTGGAGGGTTTGAGTTATAGGGAGAGAATGAATAGGTTGGGGATATTTTCCCTGGGGCATCAGAGGCCAACGGGTGATCTTATTGAGGTTTAAAAAATCATGAGAAACATTGATAGGGTAAATAGACAAGATCTTTTCCCCAGGGTGGGGGGAAGTCCAAAACTAGAGAGAGTAAGTTTAAGAGGGAAAAGTTTTAAAAGGACCTTAGGGGCAACTGTTTCATGCAGAGGGTGGTATGTGTATGCAATAAGCTGCCAGAGGAAGGGGTAGAGGCTGGTACAATTACAACATTTAAAAAGCATCTGGATGGGTAAATGAATAGGAAAGGTTAGAGGGGTATGGGTCAAATGCTGGCAAATGGGACAAGGTTAATTTACGATATCTTGTCAGCATGGACGAGTTAGATCGAAGGGTCTGTTTCCATGCTGTGTATCTCTACGACTCTTCCTCAGAACTGATGGTAGCTAGGTACCATTTGGCTTATAATGAGTTCTGAGGGTCACCAGACGTGAAACGTTAACTTCGATTTCTCTCTGCAAATGCTGCTAGACCTGCTGAGCTTTGCCATCAATTTCTGTGTTTGTTTCTGATTTACAGCATCCACAGTTTTTTTTAAAATCAAGGTCTAGACAGTTAATGGCCAAACGAAGGCAATGGGACTAGTTTAATTTGGGAAACCTGGTTGGCACGGACGAGTTAGGCCAAAGGGTCTGTTTCCACCCTATGATGAGACGTGATGATGATGTGTTCCAAGGAGTTTTGTTTTCCTCAGTGTTGTAGGTGCAGGGGAGGGAAAGATTTTTGGAGGAGATGATGAGGTCTTGGATAGTTTTGGAAAATACTTGATGTTAGGTTGGAGAGTGCAGTCATATTCCTGGGGGAAGTCAGAGCTGGTCTTCAGCCTGTGCTTGAAGTAGAGGTCAGTTCCAACAAAAGCAGACCGCTTTTTAAAAAAACAGTGCCAATGTTAGGGATAGATCTGAGAGAACAGAATTCAGAGCGCCATGGGCTAGAGTGAGTGTCAAAACTGGTAGTAGTTCTCTATGAAAAGAATGAGACCAAAAGTAGGAGTTCAGTTTGCAGAGAGAGAGGTCTGAAAACAGAAAGAATTAACCTACATTTCCCGCAGATGCTGGTGAAAGCAGGAAGAGGGCGTTTAAGGCTCGTCTATATTTTTTTTCAAAAAAAAGCCAAAGGCTGAAACTTTCCTCTTGGCTGAGCTCGCTCTTTCGAGCTTCTCCGACACTTCCCACCCTTTTTTCCCCCCACTCATTCCCAAATAAGGACAAAAGTTCCATATTTTAGCGTGGAAGTGCCCTCCCTATGGTGTAATGGGGCTGCTCCCATTGGTGTGTGAGTGAGTCAGTGACTGGCAAACCCCCTCTTCATTCGACCGCCAGAAAGACAGAAGGAGGGAGTGTGAGAGAGACGGGGAGAAAGAAAGAGTGCGAGAGAAAGTAAGAAAGTGTGTGTGTGTGAGAGAGAGAGAGAGAGAGAGAGAAATAGAGGGAGAGGGAGAGGGACAGGGACAGGGACAGGGACAGAAGAGAGAAAGGAACAGGGAGAAAGAAAGAGAGTGAGTGAGTAAGAGAGAGAAAAAGAGAGATCGTCCTCACAGCATGGCCGGAGCCACTTCTCTGGAGTCAGTGCGGCGGAAGATCCAGAGCCTGCAGCAACAGGCGGACGAAGCGGAGGAACGGGCCGAGCGGCTGCAGCGGGAGCTGGACAAGGAGCGCGAACTGCGGGAGAAAGTCAGTGACAAGCGCGGCTCTGGGCAGGGTAGGGTTGGTAGCCGGCGGGAGGAAGGACCCAGGGGGAGGAGGGCGCCGAGGGCTCCGACTCTCACAAAGCAGGGCGGTGGTCACCGAGCCAGTGGTGGGGTGGCCGCGGGCCCTAGTGCCCTACCGGGGAAAGACCGAAGGCACAACTTCCAGGGGAGCTCCAGCTATAAGCAAGTAAAAGTTTAGACTAGGACGTGGGGTGGGTTAAATTGGAAAAAGAATGGGAAAATCTAATTCGTAGAGATTCAAACAATGGTTTTAATGAGTTCTGCTTACCCACAAAATGTCTAGTTTAATACTTCTCATTGAATTTCCTGTGGCAGAACTTAGAAAGTTCTCGAACACTTTTCAAAAAAAAATGATTGGAGACCGTGAAACACTGGGCTAGAAATAGCAATATTTTGGTGAAAAGGTAAATGGAAAAAAATTAACTGTTGTAAATGCTAGGAACAACCTAATGTATAAAGAGAGAACAAATCGAGGGTGTTTAAATTTTATGATTGTTGTGTAAATAAGTTCATTTGGCTTTGAGTTTTTTTTAAAAATGAATCAATAATATAATTACAGCAATCAGCACACGTTGCAAAAGGGATTGGTCATGTCTGACTGGTCTTCTAGGAATGTTAAGGGTCATGTGGTAGATATAATGTATTTGGATTGTTCAGAAAGCCTGTGTTGGGTCGACTTGGAATAGTTTTTTTTGACTGGGGAGTATTTCCTAGTGCGGGTTATTGGTGGAGGAATGCATCCCCTATCCATACACACTGCCCCACATTTGTTTAATCCTTTTAAGATTGTGAATTGTGAGGAAGTAGGATTTTGCCCTCACTGCTGGGAGTCTCTGAGCCAGTCTGACAGTGGTGTAACAGACAGAAGGCCTGTGTTAAGTGGGAGTCTTGATGGACAGGCACTGGGTGGGATTGTAGATCTTTCTGGGTATTGGGGTAGTTGTCCTGTGTAGGAACATTTTCACTACAGCAGGGACCCCTTCTTTGGTGTCCGAGGCCTCAGCTGCTCCTTAATACGGCTCAGTAGTGTAAACGTTGAGGCCAAGTAGGAAACACCCATTAAGTGGGCATTAAATGCTCACTTAAAGACCTCAGTTGGGACACAGTGGAACAGTATAGACCTCAGTCGTCTCATCATAAGATTGCAGACTAAGGGGGAGGGGTGAATGAGTGTGCAGTGGAAAGACCACCTGGGGAGTATCACTGGCCCTTTCCACCTGTGCAGGAGAGTGTAAAATTCAGCTCTTAATGTTAGAACATGTGGAGTCAGGAGACCAGACCAGAACAGATAGCAGTGTCTGGAAAATAAGAAAAAACAGAAGGACCACACTCAATTGGCTGAATAGCCCACTTCTCTTACACCACTAAACCTGTCTAAGATGTAAATGGTGGGAAGTGGTATTACACAGGGATTGGTGCTATTGTTCACAGAATCACAGAATTGTTATAGCAGAGATGGAGGCCATCCAGTCCATGGTGCCTGCACTGTTCTGTTAACTAGTGCCAAGCTCGAGCCTTTCTCCCCACACCCTTGCACACCATTTCTATCTAAATAACCATCCGATGCCTTTCTTGAATGCCTCAATTGAACTTGCCTCCACTGCATTTCCAGGCAGTGCATTCCAGACCATAATTACTTGAATTGTAAAAATAAAAGTTTTTCCTCAGTTAATCCTTGCTTCTCTTGCACATCATTTTAAATTTATTTCTTCACAGTATTTTTTTCTTTGAGTGATGGGATGGCACAGTGGTTCAGTGGTTAGCACTGCTGCCTCTCAGCACCAAGGTTTGATTCCATGCTTGGGTGAGTGTGTGGAACTTGCATATTCTCCTTGTGTCTGCATAGTTTTCCTCCAGGTGCTCTGGTTTCCTCCCACATGTGCAGATTAGGTGGATTGGCCATGGTAAATTGCCCGTAACGCCCAGGGATTTGTAGGTTAGATGGGTTAGCCATGGGAAATGCAGGGTTACAGGGATGGGATGCTCTTCGGAGTGTCAATGTAGATTGGATGGGCCCATTGGGCTACTTCCACACTGTAGGGATTCTGAGTGGAAACAGCTTTTCTCTGTCTACTTGATCAAGCCCACTCATGATTTTTAAAACCTCCTATCAAATCTCTTAGCTGCCTTCTCTCCAGGGGAAAGAGTCTCAACTTCCATTTATCCTCATCACTGAAGTTTTTAATTCCTGTGACCATTCTTAGAAATCACCTTTGCACTGTCTCTCCAGGGTGTTCAAATCTTCCTGTAATGTTAGTTCTAGAACAAATAAACTGCAAATACTTGAAAATAAGTGCAGGACTCTCAGGGTACAGATAAACAAATCACTAAAAGCAAGATCATAGGTAAATAAAAGCATTTTAAAAACTCTTAAGTACCTGGGGGTCATTTCTAGGAATTATTGAGCAGAAGAAGCATTATGTTAAGTTTGATTAGAATCTTAGACCGAGCTTAGAGCCATGTGTCCGGTTCTAGTCTTTTGTTATAAAAATGATATAGAGACACTAGATAAGGGTTAAAACAGAAATGCTCAGGATGACACCAGGACTGACAGGATGTCCTTATCAGGAAACACTTGACCAGTTTGGGGTTCTTTTCCCTCAAACGGAAAAGACTTAAGGATGGCCTGGCAGAGATTCTTATAGAATCATGCAGATATACAGCACGGAAACAGACCCTTCAGTCTAACTCAGTGCCAACGAGATATCCTGAATTAATCTAGTGCTGCTTGCCAGCATTTGGTCCTTCCCTCTAAGCTCTTCCTGTTTGTGTACCTATCCAGGTGCGTTTTAAATGTTGTAATTGTACCAGCCTCCTCTACCTCTGGATGTGTATTCCATACCTACACGTACCCTCTGTGTGAAAAAGTCACCCCTTCAGTCCCTTTTCAATCTTTCCCCTCTCACCTTAAACCTATGCCCTCTAATTTTGGACTCCCCTACCTTGGGGGAAAAGACCTTAGCTATTCACCCTACTCACACCCTCCATGATTTTATAAAACTCTATAAGGTCACCCCTCAGCCTCTGATGCTCCAGGGAAAATAGCCCCAGTCTATTCAGCTTCTCCTTATAGCTCAAACCCTCCCAAACCAGGTAACATCTTTGTAAATCTTTTTTGAACCCTTTCAAGTTTCATATTATTTTTCCTACAGCAGGGAGACCAGAACTGAATGCAGTATTCCAAAAGCAGCCTGACCAATGTCCTGTACAGCCACAACATGACATCCCAATTATAAAGGTATATGTACCTGATGCCTACTTTCACTACCCTGTCTACCTGTGACTACACTTTCAACAAACTATGAACCTGTACCCCAAGGTCTCTTATTTAATGTTTTGAAAAGAATTAATGGACTACTAGAATATATTTAAAATGCCCTACATATGGTAACTGAGGAGAGGGGTTCAAGGGGAGGAGGAACACTAAAATGGACTAGTTGGCCTGGTGCTATGGTGTGAACTCCTGACTGAAGGACAGTGTCAAAGGCTTGCTGTCACTCGACAACTGAACGTATCTCACTGCTGGCATCAAATCCCACATGAACAGTTCATATATTCTACAACAACTTTATTAACGTAGCACCTTAACTTGATTGTCCCAACATGTTTTACAGGATCATAAAGTAAATTTGATCCCAAGCTACACAAGGAGGTATTGGGATAGATAATGAAAAGTTTAGATTAAAGAACATCTAGCAAGAGATGGCCAAGATGGAGAGGGTTAGGGATGGTCTTCAGGAGTTCAGACAGCTGAGGGCATCTTAACCAGCCTTGGAGCAGTGATCCCAAAGGGGTGTGACACTGCAGCAAATACTCACATAGGGAGAGGCAAGGCCATTGAGGAATTTGAGAACAAGGATGTGAATTTTAAAATTGAGCTGTTGCTTAATCCAAGAGCTGGACTAGGTAGGTGAGGGGATAAGCAATCAACGAAGAGCATTGGTGTGAATGTTGACACTAGCAAAGAGTTTTAGATCCAGAGATTTGAGTGAAAGAGATGAGCCAGGAGTGTTTTGGGGTGACAACAGGCATGAATTTTAGCAGCTGATGATCTGGGACAGACAAAATCGAATAATGCAACGGAAGTGAAATTGGGCAGTCATGGAGATGGGGTGAATATGTGGCCAGACACTCCCTGTGGGGTGAAATATAACAATGAGGATGTGAAGAGCCCGTTACAGTGGGGAAAGTTCAGAATGTTTTTGTTGTAGTTGATAGGTTTGTATGCAGTGTGTTTGCAGTTTTCCATATGCCTGTCCTGTATTATTAGGTGTAATTAATTGTATTATTGTGTGGACATGTGCACTACTCGAGGTTGGCATTTGTAATCCCATCCCTAGTTGCCCTGGAAGTAAACTCTTTGTGTACTTCAGAGGGCATTTATGGTCAGCTACTTTGTCTGCAAGTCTGGAGTCACATGTAGACTGGATTGTAAATTTCCTTCACTGACATTTCTGAACCCATCTAATTCACTCTTGTACTCCAACAAAATCTGTAACCTTGTTGCCTGGAATATTCCCCACTCTACCATTCCCGTCAAGCCAGGGAATCATCCCTGATTCAATGAAATACAGAGGAGCATGCCAGGAGCAGCACCAGTTATACCTAAAAATGAGGGGTCGTCCTAGTTAAGGTGCGGAACAGAACTACTCGAACTTGTGTGTGAAACAGTGGAAGCAGCATTTGGTAGACAGGGCTATGTGATTCCAGAACTAAAAGTCAAATCTAGGTTCTGTGACATCCAATCTTAACTGGAGGTGGACAGTTAATCAGTTAGAGAGGATGAGGAACAATAAACATTCTCCATTCTCAGTGATGAGGGGGAGAGGTGAGATCCTGCACATCAGTGCAGAAGATAAGACCAAAGGATTTTGCAACAATATTCACCCAGAAATACTGAATGGATGATCCATTTCAGCCTCCTCCATTCGTCCCCAGTGGTCACAGAAACCACTTTTGATTCACTCCATGTAATATCAAGACACAGCTGGAGGCACTGGATACTGCAAAAGTTATGGGTTCTTTTTTAATTCAGTTGTGGGATGTGGACATCACTGGCCAGGCCAGCATTTATTGTCAATCCCTAATTGCCCAGAGGGCAGTTCAGTGTCAACCACATTGCTGTGGGTCTGGAGTCACGTGTAGGCCAGACCAGGTAAGGATGGCAGTTTCCTTCCCTAAAGGAATTAGTGAACCAGACGAGTTTTCTTACAGTCGTGATCATCATTAGACTCTTTATTCCAGATTCATTATTCTTGTTCTGGGTTCCAAGAGCATTACCTTGTTCGCTGGATTATTAGTCTAACAATAATACCAGTAGGCCATCTCCTCCCCTGTCAACACTCTGGCAATAGTACTGAAGACTTGTGCTCCGGAACCCTCCTCTTTTCTAGCCAAGCTGTTCCAGTACAGTCACGACACTGGCATCTACCCAAAAATGTGGAAAACACAAAAAAAAGGACAAATCCAACCCGGACAAATCCAGTTACTGCTCCATCATTCTACTGGATCATCAGTAAAATGCAAGTGTTATTGAGAGACTGTAGCAAAGAAGTAACTTGGCACTCGCTGTGGGTTCCACCAGGGCCACTCAGCTCCTGATCTCATTACAGGCTTGGTCCAAACATGGACAAAAGAGCTGAACTGGTTGGAGTTATACCTGACACAGGGAAGATGGTTGTGGTTGTTGGAGGTCAGTCACCTCAGCTCCATGTTATCTCTGCAGGATTTCCTCAGGGTAGTGTCCTAGGCCCAACTGTCTTCAGCTGCTTCATCAATGACATTCGCTCCATCATAAGGCCAGAAGTGGGAATGTTCACCGATGATTGCACAATGTTCAGCACCATTTGCGACTCCTCGGGTACTGAAGCAGTCCATGTCCAACTTCAGTGACACCTGGACAATATCCAGGCATGGGCTGATGTATGACATTAATGTTACTTGTCATTTAAGTGCAAGGCAATGATCATCTCGGCAAGAGAGAATCTAGCAGGCATCCTTTGATTTTCAATGGTATCAATATCACTGAATCCCTCTTTATCAACATCCCGGGGGTTACCATTGACCAGTACCTGAACTGTTCTGGTTATAGACCATATAAACAAAGTGGCTACAAGAGCAGGTCAGAGGTGAGGAATACTGCATCAAGTAACTCACCTCCTCACTCTCCAGAGCTTATCCACCATCGACAGGGCACAAGTCAGGAGTGTGATGGAATACTCCCCACTTGCTTGGATGAGTGTGACTCCAACAACACTCAGGAAGGTTGACACCATTCAGGACAAAGCAGCCCGCTTGATTGGCACTACATCCACAAGCGTCCATTCCCTCCACCACCAACGCTCAGTACCACCACCTTCATGTTCCCCTCCAAGCTACTAACCATTCTAACTTGGAAATACATCACCTATCCTTCACTGTCACTGGGTCAACCCACAGCACGAGGACTGTAGCAGTTCAAGAAGGCAGCTCACCACTGCCTTCTCAAGGGCGTTAAATACCGGCTTGGCTTAGCCTGCCATGGCCATATCATGAAGGAATGAATCTGAAATCTTTGCAGTTTGTCTTGAACGTACAGCTCTGCTGAGGGTGCTACCCACTGAGCCACAGCTCATTCTAAGGATAGACGTTAAAAAGACTATGCTCACCTGGTTTGCAGAAAGTGACAGGGGAATGATACTGTTTGAGTTGCTGTTTTTGAGAACCTGCTTAGACATGATTGGCCAAGTGACCATCTTTTGTCGTGTGACCATTTGGTTCCAGTTTGGTGGTGCTTCTCTTAACGGTTTGAAGCCTGTGTCCTCTCCTTTACTAAACCTTCTGCTAGTGGAGACAGTTTCCAGGAAGCTCTGGTGGCTTTGAAGGTTTGGTTCTGGGGCATTATCGGCCCTTATCCTGTACAGACTTGCTTTTGGCAAGGATTACTCATGCAGGAGCCACCCTCTCTTTTCCCCTGCTCCCATTTTGCTAGGGTCTTCCTGACAAGCCCCAGAGATCCCAATCTGCCTGTCTGGACTCCACTGACTCTGTCCGAGTAGTGCTGATGGACTGTTGAGTGGGAACAGCTTCTGGAGGCAGGACATACAGTCCTACAAGCGAAATTCCCACGGGAAAATCCTTTAGTGGGAGCTGGGCAGAAGCCTGTACTTGGCCTGATTGAAGTTCTGTCAGGACTAAATTCAGAAAATGGCAGAGTAGGATTGCCAGTGGTTCTCTTGTTGGTGGATATCCTGATCCACTACTGTGACCTTTTTAAATTCAGTCCAATGTGTCTGTGAGGAACAATAAGCATACACCTCTGGCCTTTGGTACAAACTCACCCATCTCTGCACTAAAGGGGAGTAAATAATCTCCATTTTCTTTGGCCGGCTGTGTTTGAAGCCACTTTTGACTGGTTTGAGAATGGAGAGATCAAGGAAAATGGAAAGCGGATGTCACAGACACTTCTCCTTTTTAGCTTGTTTCTATGTGGTCTGAGCTCTGTGCCTGTCCTCTTGAGTTTTGATGGTTACAGTGTTGACATGGTTTCGATGTGGGTATCAGATGTTGTCTGATCACACACTCCCATGTGTGACCCAGCCATCCACACTTTGTAAGATCAATGTCATTTTGAGGTGCCTTAAGTGAGTGCAGTGCCTCTGCAGAGTGAAGTGTTGTCCTTGTCTCCATATCCGTCTCCAACTCCTGAGATTTCTGCCACGCTTCAATTCTGCACATTCCTGACTTTGACCACTCCATCAGCCAGAGTCCTCATCTCTGGAATTCAGCTCCCTGAGCTGGTAATGAAACCAGTGATTTTTGTGGTTTAGGACGAGTGGTGATGGGAAAGTTGGAATTATTCCACTTATTATTAGCCGTCAAACTATTGTTGAAAATAGAGGGATGGACAATTCTGTTTTCTTCTGAAAATCAACTTCTTCTCAGTCAGAGGTCAGTTTGACTGCCCAATGATAGGTGCTCTGCTGTCTCTTCCCCCGTCTCTGTCTCTGTCCCCCCCACCCTTAGTTTCCTCAGAACTTTGTTTATAATTCAGAAGAATTGCAAACGTTACACACTTGTTCAAAAAGTTTGTAAAAAGTCACAGGCCAGTCAGTTTAACCTCCAGTAGTGGGGAAAAGCTGGTTAGGAACAAAATTAATAGCCACCTGGAAAAATGTGATCTAAATGAGGAAAGTCAGCATGTATTTGTCATGGGGATATTGTCTATAACTCAGTTGCTAGCGTTTATTTGACGAGGTAACAGAAGGTTGATGTAATGCACAGGTTGAGGCTTGGACTGGAGCGGAGTTTATAGGTGAAGTCCCAATTGGGGGTCACTGTTAAGGTCATCAGTATTTTTTGATATGGATTCAATACCTAGATCATGGTGTACAGGGCGCAGTTTCAAAGTTTGCAGAAAATACAAAATTTGGAAGCATTGTAAAGTGTGAGGTGATTAGCTTAAAACTTCAAAAGGTTGTAGCCAGGTTGGTGAAATGGGTGGACAAGTGAGAGATTAGATTTAATGCAGAGATGTTTGAGGTGATTATTTTTGGAAGGAAGAACCAAGAGAGACAATAGAGGGTTCAGAGCGACATGAACCAAATGCTGTCAAATAGGAATAGGTCAGATTGGAGATAAAAGGTACTGCAGATGCTGGAGAATCCGAGATAACAAGGTGTGG
>JAHRHZ010000132.1:1738783-1796917 GCA_024137785.1 Ginglymostoma cirratum
TTCTGATGAAGGGTCTAGGCCCGAAACGTCAAGCTTTCCTGCTCCTATGATGCTGCTCGGCCTGCTGTGTTCTTCCAGCCCCACACCTTGTTATCATAGGTCAGATTGGGATGTCTGGTTGGCGCAGATGTGTTGGACTGAAGGGTCTGTTTCCGAATGACTGTTGCTCAAAACATAAAACAGAGGGCACAATTCTAAAGGGAGTGCAGAAGCAGTGGGGCTGGGTGTGTATATGTATAAGTCATTAACCATGATGGCAGGACCAGTTGAGAAACCAGTAAATAAAGTACACAGAATCCTGGTTTTTATTAAAAGGGGAACAAGGAATTTTACATTAAATAAAAACAAAGTCATGGAGCCACATCCTGTGAATGAGTATTTTTTTTTAAATCAGCAGGTCTGGCAGCATCTCTGGAGGGGAGGGGGGGTGAAATAAAGTTAACATTTTTGAGTCCAGTATGATACTTCCTTAGAACTCCCACAGATGCTGTCAGACCATATTAGCCGTCAAACTATTGTTGAAAATAGAGGGATGGACAATTCTGTTTTCTTCTGAAAATCAACTTCTTCTCAGTCAGAGGTCAGTCTGACTGCCCAATGATAGATGCTCTGCTGTCTCTTCCCCCGTCTCTGTCTCTGTCTCTGTCTCTGTCCCCCCCCACCCTTAGTTTCTCCAGAACTTTGTTTATAATTCAGATTTCCAGCATCTGCGGTAATTTATATTTTCATTTGAAAATTTACATAAAATTTGTACAAGAGACAGGTTTGGCTTCGGCTGGAATTTTGTGTTCAGTTCTGGGGACTGCACCGTGGGGAGAATGTGAAGATATTAGAGAGCGAGCAGAAAAGATCGATCCCAAGGTGAGGAACTTCAGTTATGGAGATAGACTGGAAAAGTTGGGATTGTTTTCCTTGGCAATGAGAAGACAGCGAGCTGTTCAAATACCTGGGCAGACATAGACAATTTAGTGAATAGATAATGAAGTTGTTCCCATCAGTGGAAGGATCGGGAGTTGGAGGGGTGGGCAGGTGAAGGTAGCTGGGGATACTCCATGGGAGTTGGGAATGCTGCAGTGTCAGATGGTGAAGACCCAGCCTCCTCCACTCTCTGTTGGATGTACAGTAACTGATTGCACTTTTTGCAAAGTCTCGAAGGGGCTGGATAGAGTCAATGTGGAGACATTTTTCCCATTGGCAGAAAGTCAAGAATCAGAAGATATTGATTTTCAAGTGAACCAGAGGGAAATTTGAATCCTCAGCATGTGGTTCGGATCTGGAATGTCCCGACTGAGAGTGCGGGAGAGGAATTTTTGATTGCGGCTTTTAAGAGATTCGGATAATTATCCAAAGAGAAATTGTAAGGCTGCAGAGAAGAGGCAGGAGAGTGCAACTATGTGAATTGTTCTGACACAGAGGTGGCATGAACATTATGGGCCAAATGGCCTCCTGTGCTGTAACCATCCTTTGATTCTAAGGATGTGAGTGTTTTCCCCAGTAAATAATTATCCTTGGAGTAACAGAACACACGTAAGTCTGATCATGATCACATTGCTGTTGGTGGGGCCTGCTGAACAGACAGTTGTGTGTTTCCTCTTTTAGAATAGCGATGACAAATTGGAAATACTTTAATGGCTGGCTTGTGCCTCCTGAGTTCACATAAAGTCTTATGAAAGGCACTGTCTTCTTTGTGACGGTACAGTTCATCTTTCAAGTCTGGATTCTAAACCCATTGGGAAATCTGTTTGGTTTAACTACAGTATGTGGGAGGTGGTGTTTAGACATTTTTACCTCAAGACCTGGGCTTGAATTCTACTTGGGCAAATAGTATGAAGTAAGCACTGGAACGCTTCCCTATTCCATAACCTGGGAGTCTCCCAGCTCGCATTTCCACAGTATTTTAAGTGATCCTTGCACTCAGACTCTTCGCAGCTTACAGTAGACTGAGGATGATCAAGGTCAGTTGCCTTTGCACCAATTTCAGTGGACAGCTTGGCACAGCCTGGTGGTGTCTCCTGCTTTATTGGGGCTGCCCAGTTTTCTTGGGAGTTGTACCTGATGGCCCTGCCCAAAGCAGTTTACAGCCAGTAGCGTACTTGGCAATGTGGGTACTGCTGTAATGCAATGAATGAAGCAACCAATTTGGGCACAGCAAACTCCAAACAAACGGCAATGAGATAATGAGCAGGTTTTCTGCTTCAGGGATTTATGTTTGCTAGGACCTTTTAGGGAGAGCTCCCCTGCAGCTCTTTGTGCAATCTCAGTGAGGACTTGGGGTCTCAGTTTCATGCCTAATTTGTTAGACAGCACCTCTGACAGTGCAGCACTCTGGATAATATGCTCAAGTCCTGTACCCGCAAGCTCTCGATGACGAACAGAGTGTGCCCGCTAAAGATGGAGACTGCCGTTCATAGCGCTGATGCCTGGATCTCTACAGTCATTTTGCAATTCTTACTTAGACTCTGTTGTTCCTACTGTTGGAGGGAAGTCATACTGGTCCTGTATCCCAGACTCTAAAGGACCAAAGTTAAGCACCCTGCTGCAGCAGAGCAAATGCAAATGACAGAAAGGAGTTTCTCAAGTTACCATTCTTATGTTCTGGTTGAATTGGTGCTTGACTGGCCTTGTGAACCATACACGCCCAGTGAGGCCTTTCCTGTGTTGAACAATGGAATTTCCTTCCTAACCAATAAATCTGAGCAGTGAGCAACGAAAGAGCTAACTGCGCTGAAGCATTGGAGTCTCCACATTTGAAAGGTATAAAAATTTGAACAAGTCCTCACTTTTCCCTGGAACCCAGTGTCTTTTCCCCAAACTACCACCCCTAAACTCCTGCAAAAAGTAAAGTAATGAAAATAGAACCATTTGCAGACCTTTTTCTTAAACAGAGGAATCTGCATCATTTGACCAGGTCTGGAGTGGCAAGTCACTGATCCTTAAGGAGAATGAGGAAAGAATTTACTAATGAGCTCATCATACCACGAATAGAGCATTCTGATCCTTCTATCTACATTTTTTTTTAGAATAGAATCCCTACAGTGTGGAAACAGGCCCTTCGGCCCAACAAGTCCACACCGAACCTCAGAGCATCCCACTGAGACCCACACCTCCCTGAACGCTACGGGCAATTTAGCATGGCCAATCCACCTAACCTGCACATCTTTGGACTGTGGGGGAAACCGGAGTACCCGGAGGAAACCCACGCAGACACGGGGAGAATGTGCAAACTCCACACAGACAGACGCCCAAGGCTGCAATCGAACCCGGGTCCCTAGCGCTGTGAGGCAGCAGTGCTAACCACTGAGCCACCGTGCCGCCCCAAACATTCCATTCTATGTAGAATTTGGTTCAGTCATAATGGGCCTTTGGGTAGAAGGTCCAATTGGAAAGTAACAGTAATGCCTGGAAAGGACCGCACTGTCACTCCATTTTGAAGATGAGTTGTGCCAATGTGTCTGTTTGCAAGTTTTACTGTGTTTTTCCTTTATCCTTTAAATTGCTGTGCCCAGTAAGTGACCAGTGATTGGTGAAAGATTTTTGCACTAGTGGTAGTGATATGTTTGCTGCTATGTTTGATGACCCCGTGTGGTAGCCCACCACTATCACAATCCACCTGTCACTCTGGGCTACCTCTGACCCTCCTTAGCCCTCACAAACTTGGCAGTTCAGAGATACTGGCTGCTCATGACCACTTTCCCTTTTGGGTCTGTACATATGCCGAGGGGTGGTGAGTCACGCCGTTAAAATTCAGGTGGGAGTGAAAGTCTGTTGTTTAGGCCCTGCTTAGGTGTCCATTTAGAGTGACACATGTGATGCATCGAGCTGAAACCACAGTGTAGATTATTGGAGTTGTCAAGCCCCTCTGAATCAGGTCCAGAGAAATCAATCTCATAGAATCAGAGTCACACAGCATGGAAACAGATCCTGCACTTCAACACGTCCATGCCAGTCAGAAATCCTGAATGGATCTAGTCCCATTTGCAAGCATTTGGCCTATATCCCTCTAAACCCTTCCTATTCATATACCAATCCAAATGCCTTTTAAATGTTGTAATTGTAGCATCCTCCACCACTTCCTCTGGCAGTGCATTCCATACACGCAGCACCGTCTGCGTGAAAATGTTGTCTCTCAGGTCCCTTTTAAATTTTTCCCCTCTCATCTTAAACCTAAGCCCTCTAGTTTTGGATTTCCCTACCCTGGGAAGAAGACTTTGCCTATTTACCCTATCCATGCCCCTCATGATTTTATAAACGTCTATAAGGTCACCCCTCAGCCTCTGACACTTCAGCGGAAAAAAGCCCCAATCTGTTCAGCGTCTCCTTTTAACTCGAGCCCTTCAGTCCTGGCAATATCCTTGTAAATCTTTCCTGTACCCTCTCAAGTTTAACAGCAGCCTTCCTATAGAAGGGCGACCAGTGTTGTTTGCAGTATTGTAAAAGTGGCCTTGTCAATGTCCTGTACAGCAACATGACGTCCCAACTCCAATACTCTGTGTTCTGACCAATGAAGTTGGGCATGCCAAACGCTTTCTTCACCAGCCTGTCTACCTGTGAAGCCACTTCCTATAAACCATACACCTGCACCCATAGGTCTCTTTGTTCAGCAACACTCCCCAGGGCCAACCATTAACTAGATAAGTCCTGCCCTTTAAGTCTCTTTTTGGTCACCTTGGCAATTGTTTTATGATCATGTGTTCCTCAGTGTATTTAAATAACAAATTGAATAATGGTTGAGCTTAAATTCAATGGCAGGAACTAAATGGTTGATCTGAGCTCTGAGTGGTTGACATTATCTACCTGGTGCCTTGGATTAATCTAGCTCCTGCTGTCCAGGAGGTGTTTTACCTCAGAGGGCCCTGTGTGCCTTGGCTCTCGCTGAAAGCCTCAGCCTGATGGGAGTGAGTCAGCAGCTGCCTGAGAGAGGCCATCTTAATAATGAGCTGGCTTTGGAAAAACAAACTGCCTTTTTTATCACTGCCGCCGAAGGATTCCAGCAGTCCAGCCCACTTCCTGTGCAAATGTTCTGTGGGTTGTGAATATTCCAGCTGCTGAGGAGCCAAAATGGTTGTCCAGAGCAGCTCATGCTGTCTTTAGCATTCAGATTACCAAGCCAGCTTCCTCCTCCTCCTCCTTCCTCCAGTTCTTTTCAGAGTTCCTTATCAAAGATTTGTATTTTCATACTTCTTTGGCTGTAAAGCACAAAGACACTATTTTTGAAACAAACTGTATGCTGTTGTAAGATAGGACAGTTTGGCAGCTATTTGCTCTTAACCAGAGCCCACAGACAGCAATATGACGATCAGATATTGTATTTCAACGCCGACTCTAGACACCAGAATTTCCCAAGCTAATATTTTGGGCTCACAGAATATGCAGCAGTAATGGGTACTGTGGAGTTCAGACTGAATTCGGACAGAAGTGTTCAGAGTCTTAACAGACCCTCGCTGGGGCATTAGATGGGGTCACGGTGCTGCAGAGTTTGGGAAGCACTGGTACAAACCTGTTCAAACTGCAGGATCTGTGTCCACCTGAGAGTTCGGATGTGGGATCTCTGTTTCAGGCTATAATATCTCATCTGAAAAATAGCCCCTCGGGTCAGTGGACCCCACCTCCTCAAACTCCAGGCAACATCTTTGCACAAATTCCCGCTCATCAGCCTGGACTATTCTGTGCATTGGAGCAGCCTGCACTAGTGACTCAGCCATCCGCTTGGCGGAGAATTCACCTGATCGAGGACATCCTGTTTTAGCCTTTCTGTTACTGGGAGATTTGTCCTTCATTTTGGGTCTGCAGCCTGTCTAAAGGAATCATCCTGTCGTGTGATTATGTCAGCTATGGACAGAACCGGCTATTTTAACCCATAATATTTCATTTTTAAATATCTGCTGCAACAACTGGGAGAGATTGTGAAGCCGTTTATGTGGGCTGAAGTTTTGTTAGGTCATTATTGACCTGCAGCTGCTTTATCTCCAGGCCCCGTAGCACTCTTCACCATCAGCAACCTTTACAATCTTCACCTTGAAGCTGCAACTCCCTATCAACATCCAGCCTTTTTGAGGCAGATGATGCCAGATTTTTACTAAAAAAAGACATTTTTTACACACGAACTTCCTGCCACTCACGCTTCCAGTTTGTGAGAAGAAACATTTCCTGATTTTACTCCAGAATTGGCCCAGCTCTAACTTGATAAATTCCATCTTCTCATTCAGAAAGGAAACCACCAGAAAACTCTGGAAATGGATGGTAGCAGCATCTGTGGAGAAAGAAACACCATTGAACCAATTTTTCAGGTCAATTCTGAAAAATCTTAAAATAAGGCCCCAGTATGGAAACATAGAAAGTGGGAGCACAAATAGGCCATTTGGCCCCTAAAACCTACTCCGCTTTCAATGTAATCATGGCTGACCCTCCATCTCAACATCATTTTCCCACTTTCTCCTTGTACGTGTTGTCTTTAAAATCTGAAAATGTAGCTATCTCTTGAATATATTCAGTAACATGGCCTCCACAGCATTCTGTAGAAGAGAATTCCACAGGTTCAATACCCTTTGAGTGAAGGAATGTTTCCTCATCTTAGTCCTGAGACTATCTCAACTCCCCAGCCAGCAAAAACCTCCTCCCTGCAAAAAGCCTTCCAGCCATGTTAGAATTTTATACTTTTCAGCCAGATCCCTGCTCATCCTTCTGAACTCTGGTTCAACTGGGCTTGTATTTCGCTAAATAAAACTGAAAGAACTACGGATGCTGTAAATCAGGAACAAAAACAAAGTTGCTGGAAAAGCTCAGCAGGTCTGGCAGCATCTGTGAAGGAAAAAAAAATGAGTTAACGTTTCGGGTCTTCCTCCGAGAAAGGGTCACCAGACCCAAAATGTTAACTCTTTTTCCTTCACAGATGCTGTCAGACCTGCTGAGCTTTTCCAGCAACTTTGTTTTTGTTCCTTGTATTCGCTAATCTCCCCTCATAAGAGAGTCTTGGAGAATGGGGCTTGCTAGGTAGCTCTTTCAGGAGCCAGTACATGATGGGCTGAATGGCCTTTTTCTGCACTGTAAAATACTATAGTTTGTCATCTCCAGTATTGCCCTAATGAGTCTCTGTTGCACCAACTATGTGACAATGTATCCATTCTTAGGAGGGAGACCAAAATTACACGCAGTACTCCACTTATGGTCTCACCAAAGCCAAGGTTTTCATTTCCACGTTTTACTGATTTTGTTTCACTGATTTTCCTCTCTGCGAGAAGAATTAATTTTCCTTTAGACTGTATTAATCAACCATTTTAAAACACCTGGATCAGATCACCTCTCAGTATTCCAAACCCAAGGGAATATAAGCAATGCTTTTGCAACCTCTCCCTGTAATCTAATCCCCTTAGCCTGTTTATAGTTTAAATCCACCCTCACCTGTCTGCCTCACCATACATACCATCAGTTGATACTCATGATCATGAAAACATCTTAGTCCAACTGGAATGCTTCATGTTGTTGTGACAGATTGCAACTGTCAGTTTTGACAGAGGGATTTCCTGTATTCAAGGCTGAAAGTAACTGTCGTACATTGTGTTTGTGATGTCTATGAACAGAGCTGACGGTCTCATCCACAATGTTTCATCATTAAATATCTGTGAACAGAACAGCACTTGAGAGCATGTGACAACCTTAAAGTGCTTCAGTTTCCTTTTCCACAAGAGCTTTACCGTGGGAAGACCACAGAATACTTGTTCTGGATGTGTTCTCATTGGCATAGAGATAGTTGAGAGGTAGCTGGATTGTTTTTTAGGATTTACTAAGAGAGTAAATCATCTCCTGACTCCCCGAAGCCTGTCCACCATCCACAAGGCACAAGTCAGGAGTGTGATGGAACACTCCCCACTTGCCTGGATGGGTGCAGCCCCAACAACACTCAAGAAGCTTGACACCATCCAGGACAAAGCAACCTGCTTGATTAGCACCACATTCACAAACATCCACTCCCTCCACCACCGACGCGCAGTAGCAGCAGTGTGTACCATCTACAAGATCCACTGCAGAAATTCACTGAGGCTTCATAGACAGCGTCTCCAAAACCCACAATTGGTCCCATCCAGGAGGACGACGGCAGCAGGTACATGGGAACACCACCCCCTGCAAGTTCCCCTCCGAGCCACGCAACATCCTGACTTGGAAATATATCGCTGTTCCTTCACTGTCACCGAACAGTCCTGGAACTCCCTCCCTGATGGCATTGTGGGTCTACCTACAGCACATGGACTGCAGTGGTTCTGGAAGGCAGCTCACCCTCACCTTCTCAAGCAGCTAGGGTCAGGCAATAAAATGCTGGCCCAGCCATTGAAGCCGATGACCCATGATCGAGTAATAAATATTTCAAAATGTGTGGACTTGTCCAGAACAGTGAAACGAGAGGAGCTGGACCATGCTTGAAGTGGGAAATTGAAAGCTGAACTCCAGATATAATATTTCAGTGGTCAGTGTGTGGAACTGAAGACATTGTAGAAGCAGTGTGTTAACTTTCTGCCAGAAATCTCATTTAAATGTAAGATTTTCGGGGGATACATACAGCAATGGAGTAAAATTGAGACCTGAACTGAGCAGAGAGTTTGGAAGGAGCAGTGGTTTTTGCATTTGTGCCTCTCCAAGTTCTTCCCTGACTTGGGTTTTTTTTTATTCTAACGTCGTGTCTGCCTCTGTTAAGACTCAATGCGGAAGATTGGTTGCTCTGCTTAGTAAATAACCTGACCGATGTTGAGACTACGCGAATGATAGGAGTAAACTAGATGGCCTCAGTTATTTTTTTTTTCACTGAACAGCTTCCTCGAGGTGAGATTGAACGGTGCTGCAGTACGTGGGATTTACAGTTTTGACAGATTGTAGGAAGAGTAGACTTTGCAGACCACCCAGTGTAATTGGCGGGGTGATTATTTTCCTTGTTCTTGGAGTGAATTTTGAAAGCCCTCCGGATTGGGAGGGGAACAGGTTGATTTTGTTCTGCAAATTCCTCAGTGTGAAAAGGTCAAAAGACATCTGTAATTTGTGCTCGACAGTCATAACGAAATAAAAAAAGTTCCATAAAGAAATTGTTTTAATTTCAGCAAGGCCGGTAATCTTCATTTTTAAGAAAATTGTGTTGATTCAGAAAGCCCTCAGGAAAGTTGTTGGATTATGTCATGTCAGTGGTTAGCTCCTTGAAGCCAAGTTTGAAATGAGCTGGTAATGAGCTTGAGAGTAGGAAGAGCTTTAGTCTTCAGTTTTCTGAACAGATTTACAGCAAGAAAAAGACCATTGTCACAGCAGTAAGTCCGTGCTGGTGATGATGATGCAAATGAGCCTCCACCCATCCTGCTTCATTTGATCCTATCAGTGTAACTTTTGAACAGTGCCTTGGAGCTGGAGCTGGTTTGCTCGGTTGGATAGCTGGTTTGAGATACAGAGTGACTCCAACAATGTGGGTTCAGTTCTGTACCTGCTGAGGTTACCATGAAGGTACTGTCTTCTCACCCTCTCCCCTTGCCTGAGGTTTTGGTGACAAAGAACAAAGAAAATTACAGCACAGGAATGGGCCCTTCGGCCCTCCAAGCCTGTGCCGATCCGGATCCTCTATCTAAAACTGCCTATTTTCCAAGGATCTGTATCCCTCTGCTCCCTCAGGTTAAACCACCATTGCTCATCTCCGTCTAATGAGAGAGCAGTCCTATTGTCATAGAATCCCTACAGCGCACAAAGAGGCCAATGGGCCCATAAAGTCTGTACCGACCCTCTGAAGAGCATCCCATCCAGCTCACTACCCTATCCCTGTAACCCCACATGTATCATGGCTAATCCATCATCCTCTGGGACTATGGAAACTTTTATTGGGAAAAGAATTTGCTACAGCACTCGGTTTGCTAAAGATCTAACTGAAACCAGGTCAGTGACCAATGGCACCAATGTGTGCATTCACCTTGTAGAAGTCAGGAACCTCAAAAGATTGATCTGGCCAAAATTGCACATTCCCAGCATCTTTGAGCTTCATCCAGTTGTTATCAAAGAATGTGTAAGAGGTTAATCATTTGCCTTTGTCATCCACATGAAGCCAGTAAGTTGCTCATTAGGCATCCTGTCAAGGCTGTGTTTTTTAGTATTTGATCCTTGCATCAGACACTGACTAATCAGGCGGATGTTGAAATTTCCTTTTGTAACAAAAATACCGTCAATGGTAAAGCCAGTCTGAATTCCTCAAACTCAAACTGTGTCTCCATGTTCTCTCACTTGGATAAACCTGGAGTTCCTGGCTCACCTTGTATGAATGTTTCTTATCAGGAATGGTCTCGTTGATTCCGGACCCTCGTAGCTAAGGTTTTGTTCTTGGTGCAGTTAACAGCCCTCCCACAACAAGAATGTCTCCTTCCTTTTCGTTGTTCCTCTCCCCCCAATAGAAAACAAAGACTCTGTAATGCTAGCGATGCTTTGGGTCCAGAGGTTAATTGCAAATTTGGACAACATAGGGCCATTTTTCTTCATTGCCTACTGAACTCTTGTGGGGTGTCTATTTGCTGTTTAGAATCAGAAGTCTGGGATATCTCCTGAAGTTTTGCTGCCAAAATGCCACAGGCAGCAAAATTGTATATGGCAGTGTTACGGTCCACAGAGTGTTAAATTCCTGGCCTGTTGCATGTGGGAAATACACACTCACTATGAAGACCACATAATGTAAAACAGAAACTTGACATAACAGTTATGCAATTCAGCCTTTCTCAGGGTGGTTAAATGTTCTATTTTCCATCAAGCTCCACCTTAAATCTTTTTTTTCTTGAAAAAGCATAGTGAAAACTGAACTTGCTCTGTTACCTTGGCAACAAAAGAGGCCTTTCCTAGGGAGGAGAAACCCCATAACTCCACACGGTGCTATTTATAGGGTTGTCTGAGGGAGGAGGGGTATGTCACATTTTTTGATTTGTGTTTTGTTCACTGAGTGGAAATACTTGACAGATCTCAAAGGAGCTGAAATTGAGGAAGTCTGCAAGAACATTGGCATCTGAGGAATGTGGCGTTCCTTATTCCTGTGTTTCTACCCCTGTTGTATGGGTGCTGGATGAACGTGAGCCCATCTCGCTGCTACTCTCAGCACCAAGCAGTCTCACCCGCTTTGAGCTGAGTTTTACCATATAAGGAATAGGCTGAGTCCTGTCAGAGGGAGGAGTGGGCGGGTTTCTGGTGCCAAGAACTGACCCTGAATCTCTCGGAAATCCTGCTGTTTGCTGTTTAAACTTTGAAGATTGATTAACCTAAACAGCAAGAGGTTAATCTTCTTCCACTGAAGCACGGCGGTTAATTTGGCATTGATCGTTTTGAAGGGAATGTCACTTTAATGTAATTAAAGTTTTTTGGAGTAAATTTGACTCGGTCAACTCCTTGCTGTACTGTGTGCACAACAGGCACAGTTCTCACAAGAACTGGCTTCCTGCCTTGGAGTTGCAGGCTGGCACCTGAGAACAATGTGACTGTCTCCGTCTGAGGCTCAGTCCAGTTCCCCGTGTGTTTGGGTAGGATTGGGGTGGGGGGTGAGAATCTGAGTAATTATTATCCGCAGGGCAGCAACAAGAACCTAAAGCCCTTTAACCACACAAAACAAATCCCCAATCAGTCTGTGGCTTCTTAGTTATATTTATGGCTCTCATTTCTTCAGGAGTGGTAACACTGTCCAGTACTTCCCTACTCTTATCGCTGCAGGATATATGTTAGGGCAGCACGGTGGCTCAGTGGTTAGCACTGCTGTCTCACAACACCAGGGACCTGGGTTCAATTCCACCTAATGGTGACTGTCTGTGAGGAGTTTGCACATTCTCCCTGTGTCTGCATGGGTTTCCTCCGGGTGCTGCAGTTTGCTCCCACAGTCCAAAGATATGCAGGTTAGGTGTATTAGCCTTTGGAAAATGCAGGGTTGCTGGGATAGGATGGGTCTGGGTGGGATTTTTTTTTCTTTTTTTTGGAGGTACATGTGGACCCGATGGGTTGAACGGACTGCTTCCACACTGTGTAGAATTCTATAATTCTGTGTCTGAGCAGGAAAAAGCCACACAGGCCCTTAAACCTGTTATCCCATTAATTTCAATCTGTGCTTCCACCTCCATATATCCATTTTGATTCCAAAACCCTCTGTATGTTTATTGAACAAACCAATTGGTCCCTGACCACAACAACTTTGTATGTAGAGTTGCAAATACCTGTAACCCTCCTTATGAAGGAGCACTTCCTGACTTCACTCTCTCTGCTGAGGCAGAAGGTTGTTGGTTCAAGTCCCACTCTGGAGAGTTTAGTGTATCATCCACGTTTTCACTCTGCGCTGGGAGAGTGCTGCGCTGGGAGAGGTGCTACCTTTCAGATGAGATGTAGAAATCTGGTTCTAAAAGGCACTACAGAAATGCATCTTGTTTTAGCAGGGACCTGCTAATTTTCCCATTGGCACTGTACTCCATTTCATTTTGTACGTTTCCAGCTCTGGGATTCGGCTGGGAGTTCAGTTCTTTTCCAAAGGTTAAAGCTGTCTTTTCATTTGACTCTTTCACAGAGTGCTGTCTCTTGTATGATTTTGTTGCTTTGCAATGATTTGGAGAGAATTGCAGAAGTTCCCAGCACGGGGTCTTTTTTGCAAGAACTGTCCCTTCCTCGGGTGAGAGAAGAGTCTGCAGTAAGAATATCCCCTCAGCACCTGAGCCCAGGGACTAAGGCAGCTCCATCGATTAGCAATTGACAGCCTAGCTGTGCAATTTTAGGAACAAAGAAAGAGATATTTGCATTGATGTAGCACCGTAAATGACCTCTTGCTGACCCAAGCGTTTCATAGCCAAATACTTATTGAAATGTGTTCATTATCATAAGCATAATCGACATAAGGGGCAGACAGGATCCCTCTCTTTTCACATCTCATCTGAAAGATGACGTCTCTATGCTGCATTAGAGTGTCATCCTCGAATTCCATGTTGATTAACATTCTTGTCTCCTTCCAGTGTTGTCAACACTCACTGTTGTCGGAACCGTACCGATCCAGGCAAGTGGGGAGTATTCCATCACACTCCTACCTTGTGTCCTGTAGATGGTGGACAGGCTTTGGGGAGTTGGATGGTGAGTTACTCACCAGAGAATTCCTTTCCTCTGACCTGTTCTTGTAGATACAGGATATATGTAGCTGGTTCCATTAAATCGTAGTGATGACAGTATACTTGACAGTGGTAATAGAGCAAACTTAAAGGCTTTGTATCTGAATGCACAAAGCATTCAGAGTAAGGTAGGTGAGCTGATGGTGCAAACTGAGGTAAATTAAAATGATCTCATAGCCATTATGGGAACGTGGTTACAAGGAGATCAGAACTGGAAACTTAACGTTCAAGGATATGATCTTTTGGAGAGACACCAGGGATGAAAAAGGTGTTTGTGTAGCACCATTTAATAAGAAGTGAAATCATGACTGTTGTGAGAGATGATCTAGGCTCAGACGATGTAAAATCCATTGAGGCGGCGTTAAAAAACACAGTAAGGGAAAGAAGACATCAGAGGGAGTAGTGCACGGACACCCAAGCAAAAGCCACACTGTGGTAAAGGCTATACATCAACAAATAATAGCAGCGTGTAAAAAGAATAAAGCAACAGTTATGGGTGACTTTAATCTTCATTCAACTAGGTTTATCAAATTGGAAAGGGTAACTATGACGGTGAATTCCTAGAGTGCATTAGTTCTCCTAGAGCAATATTTCATGGAGCCAACCAGGAAACGGTCTATCTTGGTAATGTGTAATGAGGCAGGTTTAATAAATGACCTCCGAGTAAAAGATCTGCTGGGAAGTAGTGATCACAACATGAAAATTTTACAAAGAGATATTGATAGATTAAGTAAGGCGTGATGTCGGCAAATGGAATATAATGTGGTAAATGTGAAGTTGTTCGTTTTGGAAGGGAGAATAACACAACAGAGTATAATTTAAATGAAGAAAAACTGCAGGAAGCTGTAACACAAAGGGACTTGTGCCTGATACACAGCAAGCTAGCACACAGGGGCAGCAGGGAATCAGGAAGGCTAAAGGAATGTTGTCCCTCATTCAAGGAGGTTGGAGTATAAGAGTGGGAAAGTTTTATTTCAGCTGTACAAGGTGCTGGTGACCACATCTAGAATACTGTGACCAGTTTTGGTCCTGTTATTGAAGGAAAGAGATCATTTTATTGGAGGCAGTTCAAAGAAAGTTCACTACGATGATCTCTGGTATAGACAGATTGTCCAATAAGCAAAAGTTAAACAGGTTGGGACTGTACTCACTGCAGTTTAGAAGAATGAGAGGTGATCTCATCGATACACACAGGATTCTTAAGGGTTTTGGACAGGCTAAATGCCAAGAGGATGTTTCCCCTCATGGGAAAATCTAGGACCAGAGGGTGCAGTCTCAGCATAAAGAGATCAAATTTAAGACAGGTGAGCAGGAATTTCTCTTCTCAGGGTTATGAGTCTTTGAAATTCCTTGCCCCAGGTAGCTGGTAAGGGCAGAGTCCTTGTGTATGTTTAAGGCCGAGATAGGTTCTTTATGATCTGGGGAATCAAGGGTTATGGGGAACAGGTGGAAAAGTGGATGTGAGGAATGTTGGATCAGCCATGATGTTGTTGAATAGTGGAACAGCTGTTTTGAGGGGCCAAACAGTCTTCTCCTGTTCCTATTTCTCATGGTAATAACATTGAATGTCAAAGGGTAATGGTTTGAGTTCTCTTGTTTGAGATGGTCATTGTCTGGTACTCGTGTGGGGCAAATATTACTTTCTACTTATCAGCTCGAGCCTGGATATTGTTCCGGTCTTGCTGCACCGGGCACAGATGGCTTCAGTACCTGAGAAAATTGCAAGTGAAACTGAAAATCATACAGTCGTCCCTCTGATATTTCTGGCAGCTGGTTGTGCTGGAGTGACATTGGGTCCAGATCTCCCTGAACAGAGTGTGTCTGAAGTGGCAATGGTTTCAGAACGTAGAACAGTTCAGCACAGTACAGGCCCTTCGGCCCATGATGTGCCAAACTTTTACCCTAATCCTAAGGTCTATCTAACCTCCACCCCTACCTTATAGTATCATCCATATGCCTATCTAACAGCCGCTTAAATGCCCCTAATGAAGCCGACTCCACTACCCTCTTTGCCAATGCATTCCACGCCCCGACCACTCTCTGAGTAAAGAACCTACCTCTGATGTCTCCCCTATATCTACCTCCACTCACTTTAAAACTATGCCCCCTCATAATAGCTACCTCCACGTTAGGAAAAAGTCTCTGGCTGTCCACTCTATTTATACCTCTGATCATTTTCTACACCTCTATCAAGTCACCTCTCATCCTTCGTCATTCTAAAAAGAAAAGCCCTAGCGCGCTCAACCTTTCCTCGTAAGACCTTCCCTCCATTCCAGGCAACATCCTGGTAAATCTCCTCTGCACCTTTTCCAACACTTCCACATCTTTCCTGTAATGAGGCGACCAGAACTGGACACAATACTCCAGATGTGGCCGAACCAGGCTTTTGTGCAGCTGGAGCATAACTTCACGGCTCTTGAACTCAATCCTCTATTAACGAAAGCTAACACATCATACGCCGCCTTAACAACTCTATCCACCTGGGTGTCAACTTTTAGGGAGCTGTGGACATGAACCCCAAGATCCCTCTGCTCCTCCACACTGCCAAGAATCTTTCCGTTAACCCTGTATTCTGCTTTCAAGTTTGTCCTTTCAAAATGAATCCCCTCACACTTTTCGGGGTTAAATTCCATCTGCTACTTCTCAGTCCAGCTCTGGATCCTACCAGTATCTCTTTGTAACCTAGAACAGTCCTCTGCACTATCCACAACTCAACCCACCTTCGTGTCATCTGCGAACTTACTAATCCACCCTGCCACTCCTTCATCCAAATCATTGACAAAAATCACACATAGAAGAGGACCCAGAACACATCCTTGTTGTACACCACTCGAACTGAGCACCATGTTGAGTATTTTCTATCCACTACCACCCATTGTCTTCTAAGGGTCAGCCAATTCTGAATCCAATCTGCCACATTTCCCCCTATCCCATGCCTCCTTATCTTCTGCATGAGCCTACCATGGGGAACCTTATCAAACGCCTTACTTAAATCCATGTATACCACATCCACTGCTCTACCTTCATCCACCTTGGTGGGGGATGTCTTGCAGCTTGAGTGATGGTTTGTCTGAGAGGAACAGAGAGGAACCCAGTTTACCCACCTCCCAGAGAATATTTCATATTGTTATGGTGTAAGAATACTGAATGGAGTCACCAAAAATATTGATTCATAGCTCCCTCCACTATAAAGTACAGAAAATCAAGATTAACTTGCAAAGATATTGGAACGATGCATTGTGGGTTTTTTATTTGTTCGTGGGGTATGGGTGATGTTGATGAGACCAGCGTTTTTTTTTCCCCTTGCAAAGGTGGTGATGAACTGCCTTTCAAAATCACTGCAGTCTATTGGATGACCCTCAGGTTAAACCACCACCAGTCACCTCTCTCTAATGAGAGAGCAGCCCTGTGGTCTAGTAGGACAATGGTGACTTTTCTTTTATACTCAGCGCAGTTAGGAGATTGTAAACCTTCAGCCATCTATTTCTAAGTCGGGATGGTGAGTGGTTTGGAGGGAAGCTTGTGGTGGTGGTGTTCCCATGTATATGTTGCCATTGGCCTTTTATGTAGTAGGGGTCACAGGGTGGAACCATACTGCCAAAGGAGCCTTAGAGAGTTGCTACAATGCACCTTGAGGATGCACTCTTGATTTAATTTCCTCTGTTTAAAAGCTATAATTTTTGATATCACTTCTCCCTTTGTCCTTCCTTTTCCAGGAAAATCCCCCAGATGCCAATAAATCCAGCTGAAATTCCCCGCAAATCCATTTCTATTGTTACGAGCTCAATTCTAAAGTGAGTTGTTTTGGCATGTTCCCCATCCAGATGATTTTTTTTGTGACAGTAAATGGGGTAATGCTGGTCCTAGTGAGAGGGATAAAGAGTGTTTCAGTAGCAAAGGGTATCTGGGTCTGGAAGTCTACATCAACAATTTAACTTGACTGAATGATGCAAAGAAGCATCAACAATGGGATCTTAAACTATATAGTCAATCCAGTCCAATGTATACCATTTCTGAAGAAGGGTCCTGACCCAAAATATCAGCTTTCCTGCCCCCTCTGATGCTGCCTGGCCTGCTGTGTTCCTCCAGCTCCACACTGTGTTATCTCAGACTCCAGCATCAGCAGTTCTTACTGTCTCCCAATATATTACCATGATTGCAGTAGTTCTGATCAGGTCACACCTTAAGAACTGTATCTAGTTGTGGTCGCTGAGCCATGGAGATAGTGAAACTCTGGAGACAGACCAGACAAGAGCCATGAGATTGAGGAGAGGTTTGAGCATTTTAGTCTGGAACAGGAGATCAGGCGATACAACGTGGTAAAAGAATTGAGAACGTATATCTGGAAAAACTGTTTTAAATTTATTTGACAAAATGACATTGGCTTTTACTAGTTTGGTACACAGAGGGTGATCAATGGTACTAATGTTCAGAACCAATCCTATGTGGATCAGGGAAAGCAGAAAGGAATAAATCACTCAAACAGTAGGAGTAGCTTTGGGAGGAATGCAGGGTTTGTTTGGGATTAATTATTATCAATCAAATAGTCTTGGCTCATTTGTTATTGTTGTGTGATCATATTGCTGCCCCATCCTGACCCGGTATGACAGTGAACTCTGCTGTAAGGTCAGGGCTTGTGTGGACTGTGGCCGGGGGTGAGGGACGGGTCCTGTAAAATGCTGACAGTGGAGGTGGGGGGGGGAGGTGGTCGGTGGTGGGACTGTGCAGTAAAGGGGATGTGAGCAGGTAGCCTGCACACCCATTCTCCCTCTGCAGGAAATCATGTGTATGAGGCAGTGCAAGTGTTAATTTGCATATGACCACCACAAAATATAGGGAGGGAGCTGTACTCTGATGCAAGGTGGGATTTGTAAGTGGGCTGTGCGGAGGTGCTATTTGGGTGGGGGTGGGTGTCTGGAGTATTTGGGTAGGGAATGTGTGTGTGTGTGGAAGTGGTATTTGGGTTTGGGAGGGGTACATAACCTTGTTGATTCTCAGGTATATTTTATTGAGACTCCCCCCTGTGTTAGGAACAGGTCGACTTGTCATTGTCCAGCTGGCTATCATGCTGTGTTAACTGTTGATTTAAGGCTTAGGAGAGTTTGGACACACCTAAAGGGTAAACACTGTTGTACTCAGTAATATGCTGATGATTGTTGAAGCAGTGCCACGTTGAAATGACTTCTGTTCAAGTCAGTGAGCTGGTAGCAAGGGCTGTGGATGGGATTCTCTCCCATATTGTTTCTATATAACATCAATCACGTCCCTTTCCATTCCTGTGGGGTCTAGCGAATGCGAAGCAGCTCTCTCCAAGTAAACCCACCATCTAAAACATTTTACCTAACACATGGTCAACATGTGCACGTGTCTTATTGCTACAGTACTTTTCTGTCACATTCATGATGGAGATGATTTAGAAGACCCTCACTGGTAGCAGGTGTTTGTAGCCCAAAGATGCAGAAGACATTTGCAAAGTGTTAAACACCGGTTACTGCACTTGTTCCAACCATAGCGCGCTCTCTCGCTCTCACTGTCCCTTTCTAATGTTCTTACTGTTTTTTTTTACTTTCCACCTCTCATGTTCCCCCTCTCTCTGTCGCTGTCTCTGGCTTACGACAGAATTTGAAGCCAAGTGATGCCAGACAATATTAAGCCAAGCTTTTGACCATTTGGACCTCAGTGAAAGGTTTCTCGAGGCGTTCCTTCAAGGAGAACAGAGTGGTCGGGCTGCTGAATGTTTTCGAGGGAGTCGCAGAGCTGTGGCTCTAGACATCTGGAGGTACAGCTGCTGATGTTGGAGCAAGTTAAAATCAGGGGTGAGAGGAGGTTACAGACCAGAGGACAGGCAAATGGAGAGATTTGAAAACAAACTTTAAAATTGGGGCATTGAGTAGTTAGGGCTCAGTATAGGTTAGTGAACAGGGAGTGATGAGGACGGGAACTTGATGCAAGTTAATGTGGGCATGTAGATTTGAATGACCCCAAGAGGATAGAATGTTGGAGAGCACGCTGTGTCCATTTCTAGCTACCCAGTTATAGGAAGGGTATTATTAAGCTGGAGAGGGTTCAGAAGAGATTTACCAGGATGTTGCTGGGTATGAAGGGTTTGAGTTATAAAGAGAGGCTGGATGGGCTGGGACTTTTTCACTGGAGCCAAAGAGGTTGAGAGGCAACCTCCTAGAAGTTCATAAAATAATGAGGGGTATAGATAAAGTTAACGGTAGTTGTCTTTTCCCTAGAATGGGGGATTTCAAGACTAGTGAGCACATTTTTATGGTGAGGGGAGAGAGATTATTTAAAAAAAACATGAAGGGCAAATTTTTTTGCAGAGGGTGGTTTGCGTGTGGAATTAACTTCGTGAGGAAGTGGTGGATGTGGGTACAATTACAACTTTTAAAAGAAATTTGGATAAGTACATGAATAGGAAAAGTTTGGAGGGATATGGGCTAGGAGCAGGCAGGTGAGACTGGTTTACTTTGGAATTATGTTCGGCATGGACTGGTTGGAGCAAACGGTCTGTTTCCATGCTGTATGACTCTTACTGTATGGACTGTGTAAGAATAGTTGAATCAAAGTGGTAGTGAGGGTATGATTGATGGTTTAAACAGCAGACAGGCTGAGGTAGGGGCGGATTTGAGACAGAAATCAGACCTCCTCTTGATATTGCACACTTGTCTTGCAGACAGATATAACACTGAGGTTGCAAAGAGTTGGGTTCAGTCTGGGACAGTGGTCAGGAAGTATGAATGGGTTAAAAGCTGAAAGAACTGCAGATGCTGCAAAATCAGGAACAAAAACAGCAGGCCTGTGAAGAAAAAAAACAGTTAACATTTCAGGTCCGGTGACCCTTCCTCAGAACCGAGTTCTGAGTCTGAATGAGTTGGTAGTTAGGGAACAGAGTTTGTGGTGGACACTGTTAGTTCGGTTCTCCACCCCCCCGCCCCTGAATTTCACTGATAGAAGCCTCATTTAGAACTGTTTGTGGGACAAGCTTTGTGGGGTTGGAGGTAGTGGTGGGGTGAAACAGGGTCCCCTCTGTGTGCACGTGGAAACTGAGATTAAGTGGCAGTGCGTTGATGAGAAATAGGAAGGAGATGAGGGGACAGAGGGAACCATGCAGGAAGAGAAGCCATTGCTAGTGAATTCTCTAGCTGTGTATTTAGATGAGATGGAATGGTGAGGGTGGTCCCATCAGGAGGAGGACAGGGGAGAGAGGTTGGAAGGGAATGGTGTGGTTACCATGTTAAAGGCTGCAGATGGGTCAAGAACAATGGGAGGGAAAGTTCACCTTGCCAAGTGATGCCGGTTATCACTTCTCCGTTTGGCTTTGTTCCCAGCCTCAGTCTCAGCAGAAAGTTTATTCATGAAGTCTTGTGCTTGGCGCATTGAAGAGGTTAGTGACCCACAGAAATATCAGCATGGATTGGTTAATGGAACAAAACCACTGGGTGGGGATAAGCAAGTTGTTTTAAGGATGGCAGATTATAGTTGGAGCACTGTTTGGGACTGCAGTCCACGTGCACCCAAGGAACTCTGAGTGTTGACTGTAGAGTGCCAGGAGGGAAACAAAGTGATGAGGAGTACTCCAAGGCTACGGAGAGACACAGATTAGACCAGCGTATGCTGCAATATGATAATTGATCCACTTTAGTACAAAAAAAAGCAGATTGTTTTTAATGGTTCAGTGACCGGTAAATATAGGACTTCCAAGGGATTTGTGTGTCATTTTACATGAACCAGAGTTAACATCTGGCTAAAAGAAGCTCAGAGTGTCAATGGTATGGGAACCTTTGTTGAAAAATGGCTGCAATGTCAATGAGGAATTTTGATTTTTAATTGCTTCCCTAATGATGTTCAGGATTACAGCTGCCTGCATTGGAACCTCTTCCTGTTTCCACTTCCTCCCTCTGCATTTTCTGTTTCCTCTACCCCTCCACCCATCGTGATCACAAATTTCTGACACAGTCGGTGGAAGCCGATACTATTGACTGATTTTTGTTCAGGAAATAACAATTTTGGATGTAGAACCTGATTCATTTGAGACATGAGGTGTGATGGGTGTGGGCTGTTTAGGGGGAATAACTGACTTTTCACCCCTGTGTCTTGAAGCAGTCTGACCACAGGGGCTTCCTTCTGCTCAGGCCTAGCTCCCCTTGTTGACTGGTTGCCTTTGTTAATCTGTGCAGCACTGCGCTATGTGCTAGCAGATGAATGTTAGGCTGCCTTTGTCCAGCAATTCAGTGTCTGCATGTTGCAGTGAGGGAGGCTCGGTGTAACTCTGCAAGGCCCAACAGCAAGATCCTAGAGGCAAGTTCAACCCAAATATTCCTGGGCTTGCAGTGCATTTCTAGATGTTGGCAATTGAGATGGGGCTGAGGATGCTGAGAAATCCTAATGTGCTCAATGTTGAGGGACTGGCTGTATAGTTATCCATCCCTGCAATGGTGGAAGGTTGCAACTAGCTTCAGAAGGAAATGCACACCTTGTAAGTGAAAGGCTGGTTGTTACTTTGAAAAAGTGGATGTATTTGTGCTGAGCTGATATTTATCAACACCGTGGTGTCAATATTTCGGGAAGGATTTTGTTCATCTGTACACGCAGTCTCTTTGGTTAAGAGTTTGTGTTTGTGCTGGTGGTATTTTTACGCACTGTCATGTCTTCATGAGGGTACAGGCCGAGGGCCATTGGTCAACTAAACACAACTTGGAAATGCTGGGATTAAGATTCATTCTCAACCCTGTTAATCCCATTTCGAACAGTTTGTAACATCCCTTGAGCAAATTAAACTGCAAGACTAGCTAACTCCTAACAGGTGAAAGATTTAACCTGGAATGATTAATCAGAGTATTCCACTCACTTTGCTGAGCTTTTTCCAAGCTCCAAGCCTTTGAACTGCTCTGTGGAATTATCTCCCTAACTGACTAGGAGATTCTTCTGAGTGAGGGGTATCATGTTGGATCAGAGAGGAAATGACCAAATAAGGTTGAAATTGTTGGATTCTGCTCAATCCTTGGAAGTTTAACCAAATTTCTGAACCAAGGAGAGGACCCTCAGCCAATCTTACTCTGTACTTTTCACTGTGTTATGGTATTGTGAGAAGAGCACATCAGAAAATTAATTGGATCCAATCTGTGTCTCTTTGATATCTTGTTTCAGGCTGAAGGAGAGGTTGCTGCCCTCAACAGAAGAATCCAGCTGGTTGAGGAAGAGCTGGACCGGGCACAGGAGCGTCTGGCCACTGCCCTGCAGAAGTTGGAGGAGGCAGAGAAGGCAGCGGATGAGAGCGAGAGGTGAGTGATGATCAATTCTGGAGGACACCGTTAATCTAAGCGAGGTCACTTTCCACAGGATGACCTTTGAAGGACATCAGCAATAACTTCAATTTAGCACAATTCTGTATCACATGGTACTACACAATTATTGAAACTTGACATCAAATCTCTCATGATAAGATTCAGCAAAGAGATTGTCTTAAAGCAGGAAAATGGAGTGCAGAGGTCTAGGGGGAAAGGGATTTTGGAGCCTGGGATATTGGTAGCTGAGGTCATAGTAATCAGTAATGGGGCAATTAAAATCCAAAATGCTCCAAGAGACCAGAGCAGCGAGGATTTTGGAGTGCAGAAGGTGAGAGCTGTAGATGGGTAAAGCCACAGACTGATTTGGAAACAAAGATGAGAACTTTTAAGTTAAGCCATTGCTTAAACGGAATCCCAAGTAGGTCAGTGAGAAGCTGGTATGTTGATGGGATCTGGTCTGGGTGAGGATGGACAGCACAGTTTCATGGATGGCAGTGCTTTGGAATAGTTGAGACTGAAGGTAACAAAGGTACAGGGGATAGTTTCAGAGGTGGAAATAGGCCGTTTGTAGTGACTCTGTAATATGTCGTCACAAGCTCATGTTGAGGTCAAATGTTGGGACATTTGTTCAGACAACTGCTGGGGAAATGGATTAAATAGAGACTGAAGCTTGTACAGTGAGTGAGGACAATGGCTTCAGTCTTTCCTGTGTTCAATTGGAGGATATTTCTGGTCATCCAGACCTGATGTCAGCAAGAAATCTAATACTGAGAGTGAGGAGTCAAAACAGATGGTGTTGAGATAGAGCTGCATGTTGTCAGTTTACATGTGAGAATTTCCCCTTGATTTTGGGGGTTGCTGGAATGAGGAATGAATGTATAGATGGGAAGGGATAAAGGATAGATTGCTGGGTAACATTGTGGAGCAGGATTGTTTCAGAGGATTCTCTTGCTCCGATCAGAGGTGGATGGGACCAGGCGAGAGCAGTCCCACCCAACTGGAGGAGGATGGTGTGGTCACAGTGTCAAAGGCTGCAGGCAGGTTGAGAAGAACAGCAAGGGAAAGTTTACAGTCACACAGGACGTCATTGATAACTTTAGTAGGAGCAGTTTTGAAACTGCAGCAAGACAAAGACTTGATTAGTGGGAGTCAAACTTGGAAGTTCCTGGAAAGCAAGGGAGACAACAATGAGCTCTAGGATGTTGGAAAGGAGTGGGAGTTTGGAAGCTGGGGTATATAGTTTGCAAGGACAGGGAAGTAAAGGATTGCTGTTTTGATTAGAGAGGTGCCAATGGAAAATTTAAAGGAGAGAGGAAACATCTGAAGACAGAGGTAGCAATTTACATTATTGGCTTAATGTAAAGACTAGGAGGATTTGGGTGAGTTGAGTGAGCTCGTAAGAAGTTGAGCTCAGAAAGAGCTTGAGCACAGATGAGAGAGAGAGAGGGTCAGAGATTAGAGAAAGCTACGAGTTCTTGTCATTGATAGTTGGAGGGCCATAGGCTCCACAGTGAGAATTTTGAACGGCTGTTGTAAGGAAACTAGGTTAGTCCTTTTTTTTCCCAAAAGAGAGCAAGCTCTGTGAAATGGAGATAAAAGGTACTGCAGATGCTGGAGAATCCGAGATAACAAGCATGGGGCTGGATGAACACAGCAGGTCAAGCAGCATCATAGGAGCAGGAAAACTTGACGTTTCGGGCCTAGACCCTTCATCAGAAATGATGAAAGCCCTGTGAAATGCCCACAATGATAGAGTAAGGCCTCCCAATGAAGATACCAGTTTGTTGTTACAACCCAAACTATTCAGTCCTGGCCAGGAAGAAGGGGACCTATGATTTTTGGGAAGTCTGCCAGTCAATGACATTATATTTTTGTTTTGTCCATGTGCTATACTGAATAGGGCAGTCAGTGCAATACCAAAGTCGGGCATTGGGTAAAGTGACTTGGGCCATTTTCTTTCTGTCACTGTGGACTTGATCCTGGTTTGGAAAGTATTCAGTGATGCATTTAAAGGGAAGCTGGAAAAAGACATGAGGAAGAAAGAAGTAGAAATAGAGTCAGAAAGAGGAATGGGATTAGTGGGCTGGCAGAGACTAGATGGGCCGAATGGTCTAGTGGCATTATGTCTGATATCATTCTGAGAATTCCTCTGGAAGATGTGTAGTTGAAGTTAATTTCAATTTTGGTCAAATGTCATTGATTGTACATTTCAAGAGAAGTGCACCTGTCTGTCATTCTTCCCTTTTGATATTGGTTGGGATGGAGTTGAATTAGACTGGGAATTGGTTTTCAGCGTGATTGTGATAGGGTAATAACTGGTTAATCAGGCCCTCGGAAGGTGGTGTGTTTAATACCATGTGACAGGCTAGATACTCTGTGTTTTAAAGTATGTTGGAGGTGCTCTGGTTACTGGTTTAGCCCGTGTAACCCTGACTATGTTTATTCAGAGGTATGAAGGTAATTGAAAACCGTGCGATGAAGGATGAGGAGAGGATGGAGCTTCAGGAGCTGCAGCTGAAGGAGGCGAAACACATTGCAGAAGAGGCTGATCGCAAATACGAAGAGGTGAGCACCAAAAGCACAGCTCTTCAGGAAGCACTTGGATACCTGCCCTCAATATGGGGAAACAGTGGCCTAGTGGTCCCATCAATAGACAGAAACTCAGATAAGGTTGTGAGGAGCCAGCATGGCCCTGCTTAACATTGGGCAATGAGCAACAGGAGGGATGGTGAAGGGGGCATGTGCAGGACACTTTGGGGATGACCTTAAGTTTACAGAAGGCGGGATCAGGGACACTGCCTGGATTCTGTTGTATTGTCACTTCCAGAGGCAACAAAGGAATGGGTGAAGATTTCAGCAGCAGGTGAAGTGATGTACGGACAAAGTCTGATACCATTGACCTTGACATAGAGCAATTCCATGGATGTGTGGTTAGAAACTTATCTCATTGCCAATGATTTCAGCCATGGTTTAATAAACAGACTGGTTGACCCCTTGACGTTTGCTAGGGGACATCATTTGTAGCAGGGACAGAATAGAATGACTTCAGTCTTCCCAATATTTTTAATTGGAGGAAATTGCCATTCATTGCATACTGGGATATGGATCAGCAGAATGATAATTCGGCAAACTGGAATGAGTGGAGGTGGCCAGGTCGAGATCATTGCTGTCTGGGTACATGTGAAAACCAACGCTGTGCTTTTGGGTGATGTCTCTGAGGGAGGTGAGGAATAGGATGGGCCAGCAATAGTTCTTTTGGGGATGAGAGGGAACGTTTCATGAATGTGAAGAGAAGCCGTTGGAGTAAACACTCTGGCAGTGACTGGATAGGTAAGAACAAAACCAGGCCATGCCCCATTTCCCTAATTCCAAACACTTCCAGTTGTTTTTCTGTCGTTGTTGGGCACCTATTTTCCATCTAAAGCCGGGGACAGTGGGGCGGTTGGGATTGTCCATTATTGTTTATGGGGAGGGAGCCTTATTTTCCCCTGTGTTACATCTGAGCTAACGTGGCTGATGATGGATAGGAACATGTTGTATCACAGTGTGGTTTTGGCGTTGGTTTAAAATAGAAGCTGTCCTCCGCTGCTGGTAAGAAAGCCTGTTCAGGAACTGTGCGTTTTCAAATGAGTGTGTTGCCTGCAGGTACCTCTTTGGTTAAACTTATTCATTTTGTATAGGTCGCCCGTAAACTTGTCATCCTTGAAGGAGAGCTGGAGCGAGCTGAGGAACGAGCTGAAGTCGCAGAGATGTAAGTCCCTTGGTGAATGGGTTAAAACCTCCTGTAAGGCTAAAGACCACTCAGTAACTCTGTTACTATTCTGACTTTAGATTGACAGCTGGTTTTATACAGTTTAAGCTCAATCCCTGCTCTGTGAAGCCACTTGTGGATGTTTTGGTATTGGTACTAATTGATTTCTATTGAAACATGAAATGCTAGAAGATGACTTTATATTAATGAGACTACACCTGTCCAGGAGCCTTTGAGTACCACAGGATTATTGGTCAGGTCACTGAAATGACCAACCTCTATCATAGCAGGGTGATTTCAGTTTGGGAGTTGTTTTTATATATCTAATAAATATCCCCACCTCTTCCTTTAACTTGGTCAGTCCCCAGCTCATTCTTAAACAGTTCAGTTTTCCTATTCATCTGTATTTCTCTTGTGTTCAGTTCACTGAGATTTTATGTTGCCTTTTATTGTGCCCAATATCAATCAATTCTCACTACCCACTGTGTCTTGTTCATGCAGGAAGTGTTGTGACCTGGAGGAAGAACTGAAAAATGTCACCAATAATCTCAAGTCACTGGAGGCTCAATCAGATAAGGTGAAGCATGCTTCCCTACCTCTCACTCACTCTGGAAAAGCTCCCGGTCCCGGTCCCGGTCCCCCTCCCGCACCCTCTCCCATCCCAGATCTCCCAGCAGTTTGCCACGTTAGGAATTACCTCTGCAACGGTTTGGAGCAGAGAGCTCAATAAAGATTTACAATTCTCTGGTTCCCTTCGCTGTCACTGAATGTCCCAAAATGCACAGCAGCCAGTTTTGAAATATAATGTAGCGAGGACTATAGCCACGTTGCATACAGTACAATCCCATAAACAGCAAAGTGATCAGATAATCTGTTGTTTTTTTGTGATGTTGTTTGAGCAATAAACACCTGAGTACAGATGGAGCCTGGATTTAATCTCTCAAATGAAAAATAATGCAGTGCAGACCCACAGCAATGTGGTTGACTCTTAACTGCCCTCTGAGCAACTGGGAAGAGCAGTAAAAGCTGGCCTGGACAGTGATGCCCTCATCCTGTGAATTGAATAAAGAAAGTCTCCCCCAGTACTGCACTGGGACATCAGCCTGGATTTCACTGCTCATGGGAAACAAACCTGGATTCATTGCAGATGGAGTGACACCTCATCCACAACTTAAACATTCACTCTCGCCATCACCGACGCTCAGTAGCAGCAGTGTGTACTATCTTCAAGATGCACTGCAGAAATTTACCAAAGCTCCTCAGACAGCACCTTCCAAACCCATGACCACTTCCATCGAGAATGTCAAGGGCAGCAGATACAGGGAACACCACCCCTGCAAGTTTCCCTCTGAGCCACTCACCATCCTGACATCATACTTGTAGGTGTTCCTTCACCAAACCACTGCAGCAGTTCAGGAAGGCCACTCCTCACCGTCTCCTCCAGAGCCCAGCGTTCATAGTAGTGTGAATAGATAAAGTTGATACTCATCAGGGAATTGGCTACTTCACAGAAAGGTTTAATTGGTTGGCTTTGGTAAAATTCTGCTCAGGAAAGTTCTTCATTTGTGATTTTCTGCTGTTTACTTTTTTGTCTTCTGAAGGAAGTTTGTTGTGTCCGTGTGACCAGTCTAATCTTATGTGATCTCATTTGAAACTGTTTCTTGCATACGAGGTGGGAAGGTGGGAATTTTACAAATGTCTTTGAACAATCGGAGGTGCTGAGATCTGTAACAGCCTGAGAGAGAGCCAGAGTGAGGAGTCAGCCATGCTGTTACTCACCCACCCATTACCCATCCATTCACAACGTGTCCATCAGCACCAGGTTCTGAGATTTTGTACCTGCTAACCCAAAGCTCTATTACACCCTACCTCTTCATTACCTATGCTGAGTGCTGAACGGGCTAGTGTTAGTCCCCAGTAAATAGATATCATGGTGAATTGGTCTATCCCTGAATAGCCAAACAAGGTCGGAGTGAAATCGAGCACTTTCTATTCAAAGCAAGTGGGAATCTAGAATAGGCTCCACTATCTCTCTGTCTCCCATATATCTCCATTGTTGTTTGACTCTGTGCATCGCTGCTTCCCTTCCCTCCCCCACTCCCATCGCCTCCCAACCTCTAGCTGCCGTAAGAATGCTGGAGATGTTGGATGTATGTTGTGGTTGTTGTCTGCTATGAACGCGGTTTGAAGTGGGTCAAAGGATTTGAGGGACAGATTAGTCACTACTTTGTTGAATGATAGAACAAGCTCAAGAGACTGACTGATCACCTCCTGTTCCTTAATTCCTGTTGGGAATGGAAACAAAACGATGCTGGGAATTAGAGTGAAGGATAATGATTAGAACTGGCTACACCCAGACTGTGTAACTAACTGCACTTTTCATTGACAGTACTCTGAGAAGGAGGACAAGTATGAAGATGAGATCAAGATTCTGACTGACAAGCTGAAGGAGGTAGGTGCTGAACTGCTCACAGTGAGCTGCTTGAATTTAATACAACACCTGTTTTGTGTTCATAAAACAATGCAGCCTTGGGTAAGCGAGTGAGTGAATTCTCCCCACAGGAACGCTCTGTCTCAATTTTTCATTCCTTTCAGCCAATCCTGGTTAATTAGTAAAGCCTCGGGTGGTGCTGTTATCTGTCAGAGTCACAAACGTTTCCAAATGTTTACAGTTCCTGTCTGCACAATGTTTATTCTATTTCTTTCCCTTCCCAAGTCCCCCACTCGGCTTTCAGAGCGTACAATTAGCCTGTAACTGAAAGGAATGTGGGGCAAGAGTTTTCAATTTTGTTTTTAAGTATTTTCCAAACTGATAGAATACCTTTCTTGCTGGGCTGTTAGAATTAGTGTCTCTGTGTGATGAAGTCATTACTCAAGCCCAGATGTGGGACATGTTTCAAAGAATAACCAGCAGCTGTGAAGTTAAGAATCCGCGGTATACTACAGACCCACAAAGACGTCAGCCTGTGAATTGACAGATTAACCCTGAAAGTCCCAAACTAATTGACCCAACTTCCTGGGTACATAGTAGGATGTCTAGCATCTGTTTTTGAATCTGACCTGGCTTCAACTAAACATATTTTCTCTTTCTGGCTCATCTCCAAAGTAGATTGTATCGATTAGTCACAGTTGCTTATTGCTGATTATTTTCCCTCCTTGTCTCTTGATTTTTTTTTTTTAAATGATCCTGTTGATCTGGGTTCTGATTCTCAGGCAGAAACTCGTGCGGAGTTTGCCGAAAGGACTGTGGCCAAACTGGAAAAGACCATTGATGACCTGGAAGGTATGAAATCTTGTGTTGATTCCACAAGGCAGTTGTTTTGCTTGTCTGTGTCTCTCAATTTCTACTGGCTTTCTATTTGCCGCTTACTCTCTTTCCGTCAGTCTCCTCCTTCTGTGACCTCTCCCTCTTTCTTTCTTTCTTTCTGTCTGTCTCTCTTTTGCTTCCGGCACCCAACTTGGACCCTGTTTTATATGAACCTGGAAGAGGGGGTTAAGTGCTTCAGTTGAGCAGGAAGCCAGAGGAATTACTGCTGCTTATGTGCAGAGCTTAAAGCAATAAGTGTGGAAAGCCAGATAGAAAGCAGGAGCTGTAAAAAGAGATGGATTCCCTGATGCCCTCTCCATCTGAGAGGTGCTGGAAGCAGTTCTGTACTTGATGTTCTCTGTATTCAATCATTTAACAACCCCACAACTGTGTTTGTTTTATTTTCATCCTTATTTGAACCATCATGACTCTCCATCATACCCTGGGAGCTGATGGAATTGGCTGAGAGTTACCAAACCTGATGGAAAGTTCAGCCAGTCCCTTAACTCAAATTACCCTCCCCTCGGTTTTCCCACACTAACTCTTGGAAATGTTTGTCGCGGGTGACTTTCCCACTACATGTTACAACGAAACCTGGAAACTAATTCCCTCCAACTTACAGAAGAATGTTCAACTATCGCAAAAGATTACAAGGAAAATGTTTGCTTTCCTCCAGGGTTTATTGTCAAGTTGTTTCTTCCCATATTGTAAGTGTCGTAGTTCTCTCTGTAAGGAGTCTGGGCCCATTTTGGGTCTGGTCATTAACTGAGTCGGCTGTGGGGGAGGTTGAACACTTTTTGTATTTCACATGTTCTAATGTATGGTGTTTATCTTCTTCGTTAAAGTAATGGTGAGTGGGGCAAAAATATCTATCTTTTTACCCGTGTGCCCACCCCCCCAATGCTGCCTGTTTGAAAGAGCTGACCAGTTAGCTGCTCTCTATCGCTGACTCCCTCTGGTCCGGGACACCTTTCTTCTGAAAATTGTTTTAAATTAACATTTGAATTAGATTGCACTTTTCAAACCGTGCATTTAATGAGCATCCGCATGAGATCAGGAGGCACCTGAGTGACTCTCCCACCGTGGAGCCCCAAATGAATAAGTGAGAGGGAAGTTGGGGCATGGGAGATGGTTGGAAGCAGCGAAATGGGGTTGATTGGGTTGCTGTGCAGCCACCCACCATGGACTCAAAGGGCTGAATGGCCGCCTCCTGTGCAGTGAATGATGCTATCAAAGAGACCAACAGACTCATGATTTGTATGGTGTGATATGGTAGAGAACCAAACCAATCAGATGTTGGGGTCCAAATCCCACAGACGCACTGAAGCTGCAGTGTCCCCTGCTGTGAGGGCTACGTGCAGACCTAGTCACTCTGATAGGCTGAGGGTCCAGACCCTATAGCAGGTCCTTCCCAAATATTTCTGTGTCCCCATTTCAGCCTTGTCCAGTTGTTGCCACCCCTGAGTGAGAATCCTCAGGCAGAGTGGGAGAGAGAGGGGAGGAGGTCCATGAAAGCAGGGAATGGGAGAGAAGAATCTGTTGGGAGTGGGAGAGGACTTCTGTGGCGACCGTTGCTTCCTTGCATTCCCAAATTTCAGCTTGAGGACTCTTTTGTGGCCTTGCTCCCCCTTCCCCACTTGGGACATCCTGTATTAAGGCATTTGGTGTAAAAAGGCATTTGTAGAAGCAGTGTGTACCTTTGCCACTAGTCTTTGCGTAGACCTGTCTTCAACTTTAGACATTGTCTAAGCAACAAATCTGTGTGGTTACCACACCATCACGTTTAAATTTAATTCCCTAACTTTTTTAACCAATGTCAAAAACTATTCTGATGTCGTCTTGAGATGTCTTGTCTTGTGTTTTTTTTTTTGGTTTGATTTTATTCCAATAATTTCTCTTTTTTTTTTGTTGTTTCCATCATTTCTTTTCACCTCACCTTTATCATTTGATTTTTTTCACGGAACCTCATGTTCATTCCATCATCACATGATTTCTTTCCATCATTATCACTCGGTCACTCCTTTTGAAACTTGGTTGCCCTCTGCCCCTCAACCTCCAGATGAACTCTATGCCCAGAAGTTGAAGTACAAAGCCATCAGCGAGGAGTTAGACCACGCCCTCAATGATATGACTTCTTTATAAATGACCTTTGATCTTCTGCTCCACCCTCCTGTCAATGTTGCCTCGGTGCTCATTTTACATCTTTACTCTCTTTGGCGAGTGCCTAAAAGATTGTAATTAATTGACTAATTCCACCTGTCCTCCTTCCATGTTACTCTAGATCAACTTCCTTGTGTGATAATAAAACTGGGACTCTCTCTTGCTGTCTGGTTCCTCTGTCGTCTGTTTATATTTCTCTTAATAGTACGTTTTGTTTCTTTTGACAAAAATGTTGAACCCAATGCACTAAGTAACTGAAACACTGGTTAACATCCATCATGAAGGTGGATTCACAAGTTGTTACTGAGAAGAGCCTGTGTCTAGATTTTAGCCACTCTCCATTGCCCTGTGAATTTAAAAATTAAAAACAGGAAGCTAATTTGGTCTTTTGAAGAAATCATCTTCCATTTGTATTAACCCGCACCTACCTTGCAAACGTCTATATAAGGTTTTTAAACGTATGGTAGCAGTTACACCGTGTTAAATTCACGTTCACACTATCTCAAGGTTCTTTTCACCTGATGAAGTTCCCTTCAATTTCCTCATAGCAAGCTCATTCAAACAAGGTGTTTGATAATGACCTGATAATCAGTTGTTGGTTTGAGGAGTAAATGCTGAACAGGACAGCATGGAAAGTGTCCCTGGTTAACTTCAAAATAATGGTGTGGGCTGTCTACATCAGATAAGAAGAGGGCATTGATTTAACATGTCATCCCAGTGTCTATCTGATTGTACAATGCTCCTTGGGTACAGCACCAGAGTCTGTTAAAGTCTGTCAAACCCCCAATCATCCAACTCAAGTGTGTTACTGAGCTACAAAGAACTTTCCATTTATATTAAAGCAGAATATTGCAGAAACTGAAAAAAAAAGACCTGAAATTGCTCTTTTGACAGATGCTGCCTGATTGGGTGAGCATTTCCAACATTTTCTCTCTCTTTATTTTCCATTTACATAAATCTGATCAAATCTCTCAAATCCTACCACACTACATTAGAAACAGGAGGAGTCCATTTAGCCCCATGTAACTGCTCTGCCAGTCTGTGTGATCAAGCTGTAGCCTTAACTCCAGTGCAGTTCCCCACACAAACTTTAATTCTTTTGCCAATCAAGTTCTGTCTGACTCGAGCTTGAATATATTCTATGATCTAGCCTCCACTGTTCTCTGGAGAAGAGAATTTCTAAGACTAACCATTCTTGAGGGAAGAAATCCGTCCTCATTAATGTCTTATTTTTAAACTGCATTCCCTGATTCTAGAATTTCTGTGCCACAATGGGAAATGTCCTGCCGTGTCTCCTCTGTAGATGTTGAGTAACTTTGACATTTAATGGGAGTGTAGGCCATGAAGTATACTTCTGTGCTCAGCAAAATGCCATAAACCGCAATTAGAAGAACCTCAAGCTGTTATGTTTTTTAACAATGTTCTTTGCATAGGATTCTCTTCAGCTTTTCCAGTGATGGCAAAGAATCTTCATTATACATGAAAGACAACAAAATGGTTGTTCAGGAACAAGAGATTACACGTCCCACACTGCAGTGTCCCCTCAGTAATAACAAAAAGTATTAAAATTAATCAGAGGTTGATCAGTATCTGTGGGAAGAGGGAATTTGCGGTTTAACCTCTTCAGCTTGAGGACCTACAAGTCACTGTACTCCCTCTGTTATGACAAAGTGTCAGACTGGATTATGCTGGTCCTTCAGAAAGGCCATGGGTTTATGGCCCATTGTGACCCTGGGGGTGGAGTCACAAAAGCTGTCTTCCATTCGATGTGCTTACCCGTGTCACTAGGGTGTTCTTTGTAGAGACTTTTGAATACACCCATTGCTGTATATTGTAATCTTTCAATGAAACTTGGTCCTTAAGTTAAGTCTAAGAAGTTCTCATTTCTGTAATGTTTTTATGTGAATTGTCACCAGTTTGGTCATATACGGAGAAGTGAAAGTTAATTTTCACACAGTAACAACACTCAGAAGTGTTAAATCAATCTGTTTTGTGTTGGGAGACATTAGGAACACTGTCTCAGCCTGCTGCCATTTCGTGGTTGGTTTCTACCTCATTTCTTTTGCCATCTTACTCGCATCCCTCGATACCTTTATCTAACAACCTTTAACCTACCAACGATCTATCCATCTCTGTCCAAAAGCTACAGTTCAACCCCAGCATCACCAGGTTTTTGGGGCCAGGATTCCAGCTGTCCGGAGAAATCATGTTTAACCAATTTAATGGAGGTCTTTGAAGGAGTAACTTGTGTTATGAATAAAGGAGAGTCCTTAGACATACTGTACTTGGATATCCAGAATGAACTTGACAGAGTCCTACAGCACAAGGCAGGAGCTGGATGGATCAAAGGTAACATATTGGCAAGGATTGAAGATAGCCTGGCTAACGGAAATCCAAATATGCATAAATGGGTCATCTTCAAATTGGTAGGATGTGGCAAGTGGGGTTCCACAGGGATCTGTGCTGGTACCTCAGAATTTGACATCAATGATTTAGCTGAGCAAATGGTCTCTAAATTTGCCGTTGATACTAAGAAGGACCGGAAAGTATGTTGTGAAGCAGACCAGGAAATTGTCGACAGATGTAGATAGGTTGAGTGAGCATAATGTGAGGAAATGTGAAGTTTATCACTTTGGCAGGAGGAATGAAAAAGCAGAGGATTATTACTACAGAATTCTGAGGTGCTGAAGGATCGAGTCTTTCTGGTACGTGATTCACAAAACATAGGAATGCAGGTAAAGTGCATAATCAAGAAGGCTAATAGGATGCCATCCTTTATTAAGATTGGAATTGTACATAAAAGTAAGGATGCAGTGTTTCAGTAATATAGCAGATTGAGGGGTTAAGTTGGGTGGACATGTGGTTTGTGAGGCTAACAGCATGGATTCAGTTCCCACACTCGCTCCGGTTACCAGGACCCACAGGTTAAACCACCACCGGTTGTCTCTCTGTAATGGGCCCTGTGGACTTCCTGGACTATGGCACCTATGGGAGGCGATGGCCTAGTGGTATTATCGCTGGACTGTTAATGTTCTGGGGACCCGGGTTCAAATCCCACCACAGCAGATGGTGGAATTTGAATTCAATAAAATATCTGGAATTAAGAGTCTAATGATGATCCATTGCCAATTGTCAGGAAAAACCCATCTGGTTCACTAGTGTCCTTTAGGGAAGGAAACTGCCATGTCGGCCAGACCAGGTAAGGATGTGACTCCAGACCCACAGCAATGTGGTTGACTCTGAACTGCCCTCTGGGCAATAAATGCTGCCTAGTCAGTGACACTGTCATCCTGTGAATAAATAAAGAAAAAGAATATTGAATTATGTGCAGAGATGTGCAAGTTAAGTGGACTGGCCTGGATGAACGCAGGGGTACAGGGATAGGGTAGGGGGCTGGGAGTGGTTGGGTTGCTCTTCGGAGGGACTGTGCAGAGTCAGTGGCCAAATGGCCTCTTTCCACACTGTAGGGATTCTGCGATTCTATTTCTTAAAGCTGGTTTGAGATTGTCTGTGCCATTTGCAGCTTACACTGGGATCAGCCATAAACTTCGAAATGTCCGTGTGTGCTAGCTTATCTCAATGTATTACACTAATCTGCAGCTCCACTTCTCCCAGGAAATTGGAAGCTTTTTTTAAGTAAACACACACTGGTATCTAAAGTTTTCGACTGACCGGACCAAATCAATCAAGTCATTCAGTTCCCCCTCAAGGCTCCACTTATGCTCTCCGCAAGATTTACTTCTCTATAAACATTGTGACTGGCATATGTCTCCAATTTATACACTTGGTCAAATTTAACATGTTTTCTCATGTGGAACTTTGTCATATACCTTTGTAAAGTCCACATACATAGCATCTATCGCAGTGTGTAAAAGTGAGAACGTGAATAGGAAGGAAGGATCCAATTCCATGAACAGAGAGTTCAGTAGGCTGGGAGCTTAAAGTTAAAGACATTGGTAGAAAGATTGGGGGAGGGAGAGGGGGTTTGAGAATTCTTTTCACCCAGATGGTGGTTGGTGCTTGGAACTTACTGCCTGAATGGATGGCTTAGGTTAATGGCCTCATAATTTTAAGAAAAAAGTTGACTATTGAGTTGGGGTGCTGTATGCTGCAGAGCTAAGGGTTAAGTGCTGGCCAGTGGGTTTAATTGGCTTTTTCACCTAGAATAGACAGAATGGGCCAAATGGCTGCCACATTTTCTATTTGCCCTATCTAGACTCGGTCAGTATTCCTTGTAACACTGTTTGCCTTTAACACATCCTAGATGGCTTTCTTCCAATAACCCGTAGTTTATCAAGGGCTAAGTAGTTTTGGACCAGGGTATGGTATAGCTCAGCAACAGCATCTGAGAGATGCCAAGTTCCATGTGTACACTGACAACAGCGAATCCAGCCTCTGCACCACCTCTCTCAACTCCTTCCCCATTACTGAGCTATCAGACATTGTCTGTCAAACCATTTAAATAAATATTGGGAAAACAGATGTTGTTGGTTTCAGTCCCTGTTACAATCTCTGCTCCCTAGGCACTAACTCTATCCCTCTCCCCAGCACGCAGACTGTTACAACTTTCGTGTTGCATTTTCCCCTGAGATGGAGGGATTCTACTCCCAATCTGTGATGTTCTGTTCACTGACTGTGTCTGAGCTATGAAAGTCTACAGGAAGTAAATCCAAAGGGGATTAGAAGACTGCTCCACTGTAGTGTGTTGAGAGAGATTGGGGGTGATTCCAAATTCAGGGCCCTACCCAAACCAGGTCTCCCTCTTGCCAGGAATTTCTTTATCCCTCAAATCAACGGGGGGGGGGGCGCCCCCCCCGACAAACACCCCCATTCACACTTGAGCTGTTTCCAGGGTGGAAGGCAAAGCTGAGCAGGCTGATAATTGACCAACCTAGCCAGGTACTAGGACTTGTTTAATTGGTTAGACCCTGTGTGTCAGGGAAAATGAGGGGAAAGTAAGCTCACTGGTTCTGTCCTCCCTCAACTACTGACTGTGATGAGGAATGACAATAATATCAGCCACAAGCCCTGCTGCTTCTCTGAATATAAACAGGATACTTGACCCTGTGATACATCACAGTTAGCCTGATCTTGTCCTCACTCAACAGGTGTTTTCTGTCAGTATTACTGATCCCCAGGTTAGTGATCCCTGTAGAAACCAAGTGGATAAATAATTATTCTGCGTCCTCTTTCCCAATTGCAATAAAATTATTGGACCTATGAAATAACTCCACAGAGGTCAATATCATGTCACCAAGCCACCCTTCATTTACATATGAACAATCCTTGACTTCAGTATTGCCTCATTCAGAGTCCGCTACCAGAGTATCAGTATCTCTGACACTGTCACCCTTTATATGTCAGCCAGGGCTCCCTGATTGGGGCTGTTAATCTGGTCCAATCAGGGATCTCATTCTGAGGTCCAGCTGGCTGACCTCATTACAGTCAAAACAACTTACACCACCCTTCATTCAACAAATAATGTTCCCTCCCAACAAAGTGTTGTTTCTCCCACCTTGTGATACACTCTGCTTACCCAGCATAACAGGAGCCTGTGTGTGCTTCACACTGATACTTTCTCCATGTGATTTCAGATGGAGGGTGGGCTGCAAAGTTTGACAGGCCACACTGAGCATCTCTCCAGGTCCCAGAATCAATCTGACTTGTGCTGCTCACCCCGGTCAGTGCTGGTGCACCTTTATTGCCACTCAGTCCAATTCTTGCTGTTATTTCTCTCCTTTCCTGTACTGGGTGTCCATTTTGAGGGAGGTATGTGTTGGCCATTAAGGCGTCCTGCCCTGCCTATTGCCTGGTGTCATGGTGATTCAGTTCTAGAAATGGTTCACTTTTTTAAAAAACCATCCCTTATTCCACTTGACACCCATTCTTTCCCCTCCAGCATCTGATGGGTGTTAGTAAACTATTCAGTCACATGGACTACTCCAAAATTACTAAATCAAGGGGCGAACAGTGGAGAGAAAATAAATACAATAACTATCACTGGGGGAAAAGTGCAAGGGCTAAAGATAAGCAAGTCTCCTGTAGCTACAGAGATAATGGGATACACTGGAGGTAATCATCCAGGAATCCTTAGATTTTGCAGAAGTCCCAAAGGGTCTAACATTAGAGGGCATGCTTTTAAGGTGGGGGGGGAGGAGTTCAAAGGAGATGTGAGGGGCAAGTTTTTTTAGACAGTGGCAGGAGGCTGGAACGCACTGCTAGGGGTTGTGGTGGTGGTGGCAAATATGATGGGGTGTTTAAAGGACTTCTGGATAAAGCACATGAATATGCAAGGAATGGAGGGGTATGGCCCAAGGGCAGGCAGAAGGGATTAGTTTATTTGGTTGTCATGTTCGGCACAACATTGGGCTGAAGGGCCTGTTCCTGCGCTGCACAGTTCTATGTTCAATGATTGGCAAACTACCAATGTAACATCTTTATTTAGAAAGGGAAGGAGACAAAATACGGGTGACTATAAAGCAGTTAGTTCACCATCTGTTATTGGGAAAATGTTCGAATCTGTTATAAAGGATGTAATAGCAGAGTAGTTAGAAACACATGATGTGAACAAGCAGATTTAGCATGGCTTCATGAAGAGGTCATCGTGCCTGATAAAGTTACTAGAATTCTTTGAGGAGATATCGAGCAGGACAGGTAGAATCATACAGTACAGAAGAGGCCTTTTGGCCTACCCGGTCTGTACTGCCAAACATACGTTCCTACTCACACTAGTCCCACTTTCCTGCACTAGGCCTAGTCCTTAAATAAAGGGGAAGCAGTGATGTAATACATTTGGATTTTCAGAAGACAAATGGTCCCATATCTTAGGCTACTTTAATAAAGATAAGAACTCCTGGTATTGGAGGTAGTGTGTTAGCATGGATATAGGGTTGGGTAACTAATAGAAGGCGTAGTTAGGATAAGAAGGCATTTTCAGGATGGCAGCTTGTAACTAGGAAGTGCCACAGGGATTAGTGCTGGGGTCACAATTATTTACAATATATATTAATGACTTGGATAGGGAAAGTGAATGTACTATCGCCAGTTTTGTGAATGGCGCAAAAGAGTTTGCAGAGGGACATGGACAGGTTGAGTGAGTGCACAAAACTATGCTTGTAGAGAGGTGGAATGTAAAGTGGGCAAATGTGAGGTTATGCACTTTGGCAGGTAGAATGAAGGGGCCGAATATTATTTAAAATAGGGAAAGACTTCAGAAAGCTACAGAACAGATCCATGAATCACAAATGTGTAGCATCCAAGTTCAGTGGGTAATAGGACAGTGGAATTACAATGAAATTAATTTAAAGGGAAAGAAGTACAAAAATAAGAGAGTTTTGCTAAAACTGTTCAAGGCAATAGTTAGACTACAGCTGGAATATCATGAATGAGTTCGGTGCCCTTATCAAAGGAATGGTGTAATCGCATTGGAGGCAGTCCAGAGAAGGTTCACTAGGCTGATACCAGGTATAAATGGACTGTCTCATGAGGAGAGGTTGAGTTAGTTGGGCCTGTACTTGGAGTTTAGAAGAATGAGAGGACACCTTATTGAAATGTACAAGATTCTAAAGTGTCTTTTGCAGGGTAGGTATGGAAAGGTTGTTTCTCCTTGTCAGACAGTCTAGGATAAGAAGGCAAAATCTCACCAAAATGGGTGGTTAGGCGTCACCCATTTAAGACTGAGATGAGGAGTAATTTCTTCCCACTGAGGGGAGTGAATCTGTAGAATTTTTTTACCACAGAGGGCTGTTGAGGCTGGTTCATTAAGTATATTCAATGCTGAGATTTTAAGTCAGTAAGAGGAGTTGAAGGTTATGGAGAAAAGGCAGGAATGTGGAGTTGAAGATTATTAGATCAGTTATGACCTCATTGACTCTGCTCCACCATTCAATGGGCTGAATGGCCTATTTCTGCTCCTAGTTATTGTGATGCACTGCTCTGTTTGCCTGAAGTCTACCCCAGCACATTCCCATAGCTGTTTTGACGTGAACACAATCCCAGCTTCCCTCTCTAAGGAGGGGACACAGAGTCCCTCTTGGTCTTGTCTGGACAGGCAGCTGGGAGCCAGCTCTGGCATTATTCACCATACACGCTGAGGACCATTGGAAAATCCTTTCACTGCCTGGGTTCACTGTTAGACTTCCCTCATCCCAGGATCGGTCCACAGGATTCAGTGAAGATGCTGACTTCTTCCAGATGCTGATGTCCAGTTGAAAGCTTCAAGCTCAAGACTGACAGATTGATTGCAAAGTAATTGTCTCTGAGGAATATCCAGTAAACACGGCACAATAAAGTTGAGACACAGTAGTCATGGTGGCTAGATTAGATTAGAGAGGCTGATTGGCCCAATGTAGGTATCAACAATTTGAGCCTTTTTTAAGGGTGTGATGCTGGTGCCTGGGGACTTGTTTGCTGCGGAGACCAGAATAGAGGTCAGAATCTCAGTTAGAGCCTGCTCCTTCCAGGGTGGGAAGAGGAATTGCTTTACACACAGACCAGGTGAAAGCTGGAACTCTTATCCCAAAAGAATGTTGATTCTGGCAATCCTTTGGAATTTTCAAGGCTGGAATTGAAATGCAGATCGGCTGCAGTCCAACCCTAGCTCTAATACTCCTGAACAAGTAACATTCAGTGCAAACCTCAAACTTGCTAGATCATCATTGTCTTCAGCATCTGGAAGAAGTCAGCACCTTCACTGAATCCTGTGGACCGATCCTGGGATGAGGGAAGTCTGACAGTAAACCTAGGCAGGAAAATAGTGAACATTTTGGGAAGAGTTTGCTATTAATCCACAGCTGCTAACCACCTCCCACCCTCAAGTGAATTGGGAAAGGTATGGGTCAACACTTTGCAATGAGCAGTCATTAGGAAAAGTCCATTTCTTTCATTCAATGAAATTACAGGCTGGATAGAAACTTGCTTTGTTTTTATTTTTGCAATTGCTGTCCGTTTTGAGCACTTGCTGTCTGGAGTAGTTGGAGACCCATTCACCTCACCACAGGCCATCACTATCACTGAATGTCTCAACCATCCTTTCACCAAACCCCCACGTCTCTCTCCTATCACACAACTTATCCTGTGGTGAAAAGACATGGTCATTCATTCTGCAGCTTTTATCTAGCACTCAAATTTACACTGTAATGCATCATGGGAGAATGTGCTTGAGTATTTACACAAGCACTTACCTGGAAAGGTGCATCTCCCACCTTCAGAGCAATAATATTTATGTCTCTCATTACAAAACAAAAGTAGCGTCACATGGTAAGGGTGGCTCAGTCCCTTGTAAATGTTGTTGGTGTTTGAAAGTGGACAGCCTGCGTCCCTGACTGATGCTGCAAGATTAGAATAATTTTTCTGAGGCGTGGCCTGTTTCGTTGAGGAAGGCAGTTAATATGTGTTGTGTCTCAGACTAGCTGGGGTATACTCTCTATAGTAGAGGGCAGGACTGTTTTAGGAATATAACACAGCCCACACCAAATGGAAACTAATTTTGTCTGTTTTGTGTATTGGATCCAATTGTGGCATTCTTTAGACTATTAACGCCTCAAAGTTTCTTTCTTTATTTGTTTGTGCAATGAGATCATCACTGGCTAGGCCATCATTTATTGCCCGGAAGACAGTTGGGGGGGTCATAAAACACGGAATCAGACCCTTTGGTCCAATTCATCCATGCCATCCAAGTTTCCCATTAGCCCATATCCTTTCAAACTTTTCCTATTCATGTAGCTGTCCAGATGTCTTCTAAATGCTACCTGTATCCAGGTAACTGTACCTGCATCTACCACTTCCTCTTGCAGTTCGTTCCATATACAAACCACCCTCTGTGAAAAAATTACCCCTCAGGTCCCTTTTAAATCTCACCCTTCTCACCTTAAGATTTTGCTGTCTAGTTTTAAACTCCCCCACCCTGGGGGAAAGGCCTTGGCTATTCACCTCATCATGTCCCTCATGATTTTATAAACCTCCAGAAGCTCGACCCTCAACCTGCTACACTCCCGTGAGAAATGTCCCAGCCTGTCTATATAATTCAAAATCCTCCAGTCCTGAAAACATCCTGGTGAATTTTTCATGCACACTCTCCAATTTAACAATATCCTTGAGGTAAGGATAACAGATTTCCTTCCCTAAAGGATCTTAATGAATCAGGTGGATTTTTTTTTCTGTGACAATTGACAGTGGTCAGCTTTAGAATTTCATTGTAGATTTTTATTGAGCTCAGATCTTGCCATCTGCCATGATGGGATTTGAACCCGTATCTCCAGAGTGTCAGCCTGGTGTTCTAGATTAATAGTCCAGTGACACTGCCTGCCCAGTGAGGAACATGAATGATTTTGGGGTTATCGAGTAAGGAGGCTAGCCCAGGCTGGGTTCTAGAACAGCCTGTGGGATCTGAGCCTCTTCATTGGAAACTTCACCGACCAGGGAGTAGAACACTCGCCATGAATTCACCTGAACCAGAGAAAGAAACCAATGGTTAATTATTGGTCTTTTCGTTGGGAAACAGAAGGAAGGGTGAGTTCAAACTGGTGAAGGAAGCCTCCAGACAGGCCCTTCCCATGACTCTGCAGTTAATCAGTGAGAAGCCAATAGTTTTAGAGAGTAGCCAAACCTTGCTGAAATGCAGTGTCATCATCAATGGAAAATGCAGTTACTGTTCTGTTCTGAGCCAGTAACCTGTGCGGGAGACTGGTCTTTAAGGTTGAGAGTGTGGGGCTCACAGTGCTGGGGTCTGGGAGTGCTGAGCCATGTGTCTCACAGCCCTGATCAACAGCTGATGTTTTATACTAGTGAGTTTGTCTGGGACTGGACTGTACTGTGCTGGACCCTGACAGTGACTCAGCAGCACAACGTCGGTGGTAAAAGAGTGTGTGAGGCCTTCCAAGACTTTGGGGCCTCCGAAAGACTTTCACAGCCAATCAACATCTCTTGAAACCTGGTTGCTACCGTTTAAGAAGTGGTTAAGACCAATTTGTGCACAGCAAGATCCCACATACAGCACTGTGGTAGTAGCTAGGGAAATCTGTTTCAGTGATAGTCGTTGAGGGGTAAACATTGAGGGGACTGAGGCCAAACTCTCGATCATCCTGAAAATAGTGATAAGAGGTGTTTCACTTCCCCGAGAGAGCACACGGTCTCAATTTAACATCTGCCTAAAAATCCCCACCATGTTCCCCACCACTCTCTGTGCTGGTCTGAAGTGACAACCTGTTCTGTGTGCTCAGGTCTCTCTGGACTGGGACTTGAGCACACAGCTTTCTGGCGCAAGAATGGGTGAAACCACTAAACGAAAGAGATGGTGAGAACTCCTGGCTACTGTTGCCTATTGGAAATCCATTCAGCCAGTGTCTTGTTACGAACAGAACATCTCACCTACTTGTGTACAAACTAGCAGAATGTGCAGCCTGAGGCTCTCTTGGTGGGGGAGGGGTGTGAATATGTGGGGAGATTTTAATCAGTTCATAGACTTTAGTTTAATGCTGAGAACTGAGACGGTGTTATCTGTGAAGTCTGCTTTCAATTCCTTTTTTTGCTACCAGATAAAGTTTGTGAAGATATTCGTAAGGAATGGGTTTTCAGATGAGATGAGAGATATTCATAATGTACTGCACTTTCTAGAACTGCTGCTGAACTTTGCTGTGCCATCATCTCCAACTCTTCCTGTTCTTCAACTTTGCGTGCTTCTCTCTCTTGTTTCAACTTTCCTCTGTCCCTCTCTTCCTGGTCAAACAACTGTATGGCACTTTGCTGGAGTGAGTGAGCTCTGTCAGCTGTTACTGGATCAAGCCTCTGTAAGGGATAAAAGGTACTGCAGATGCTGGAGAATCCGAGATTGGTTTTTGGTAAGTGGTCAGTCTTTTAGAAACAGCCTGTTTCTCCTCGAGCTAGATTGAACAGCCTGCCACATTGCTCTAAGATCTTCATGATACAGGCATTAATCTCACTTTGTTCTCAGTGGTCACAAACTTTAAAAACTTCTCACCTATAGCTTGTAACTCTATTGTGTCACTTAGCACACAGTGTGTTTCGGAGACTGTACAGGGGCGTGAGTTAGGTAGTGACCCATCTGTTACGAGCTGAGCTGAAATCCAAACGAAGGTTAGAAACCCTTCCTGTGTCAGTGGAGAGTAAATGAACTTAATTTCAGTTGGATGGTTAAAGGGCATTGACCAACAGCACAAACCCCATCTAAAATAGACTCTACATTGATAGTATCACTCAGCCAACTGGTTGGTGGCTTTCGTGCTTTAGTTGGCTGGGTGTTGGGCAGTGTATGGAGTGGTTAGTGTCATGTGGAGGTTGGTGCTAGAAGAATCGGGCTGGATATTGTTTTGTGTATGAAATAATCTATCTTGGGAATGAGCGAGAGCCTGATCTCTACTCCCTAGCATCAGTGACCTTCAACACTGATGGAATTGGATTATCACATGCCCCAACCAAATATGTAGAATCTACATTTCAAACTCAAGCTCAATGTTTGTTTTTTTTTTTTAAAACACATCCATTCTGGGAATGTCACTGTCAGGACTAGCAATTATAGCCAACCCTTATTACCCTGAAAGATGTAACTGATTCCCCTTCTTTACCTGCTGGTAGCAGTTTTGAGGAAAGTAAAAGGTCTCAGAGGTCAGTTTAGAGCCAACGTTGTGTCTAATTAAGCAATCTTTTTGTGTTGGTGAGGCAGATTCCAGTGGATTTTGCTGCTGCTGCATTCTTTTGGGAACCATGTAGATTCTGTTAGTGGGTTTTTTAACCCCACCCTGGAATTTGTATGCCTACCATTGGCAGTAAACAAACCTCACTAATGATCCCAAACTATTTCCTGAAGGATACCGCTTCTTCCTGCCGCCAGCAGAAACCTTTCCCAGCCCAGGCAAAACCCTGTAGCAAACTTCCACTTGCCCTGATTTTAAAGAGATTGTCTGCCCCTCAACAACTGAGCCTGGACCTGGGTGTCCCTGTGCAACCTATCTCAATAAATATAGTCAGGCTCCCATTGCGGGGTGGGACAAGTATTTTGAAGGCATTCACTAAAACACTTTTTAGTTCTCCATTCCCACTTCCCAGGGGACGGTTGGGTGAGATCCAGTAGTTTGCACATCCATTTGCTTCTATTATGTGTACCTTACCTGGGATGGCACAGGTGGGGGCATGGGAGGTTTCAGTGGCCCAATTCAGTGTGGGGAAGAGATGATTTAACATCTGTTATGATCCTAAATTTGAAATGTAAGGCCAGGGAGACCCATAAAATCTGATTCCAACTGAGAATCCCATGTTAAATATTGAATAATCAAGCAGAGTGTCCTGGGCTAGACCATCACATAGAGTTGTACAGCACGGAAACAGACCCTTTGGTCCAACACATCTATGCTGACCAGATACCCTAAATTATTCTAGTTCCATTTGCCAGCATTTGGCCCATATCCCTCTAAACCCTTCCTATTCATGTACCCATCCAGATGCTTTTTAAATATTGTAATTGTACCAGCCTTCACCACTTCCTGTAGCGCATTCCATACATACACCACCCTCTGCGTGAAAAAGTTATCCCTTAGGTCCCTTTTTATATCTTCTCCTTCTCACCTTAAACCTATGCCCTGTATCCTGGGAAAATGATCTTAGCTATTCATCCTATCCATGCCCGTCCATAATTTTATAAATCTCGAGAAGGTCACCCTCAGCCTCCGCTCCAGGGAAAATAGGCCTAGCCTATTCAGCCTCTCTCTACAGCTCAAACCCTCCAACCCTGGCAACATCCTTGTAAATTTTTTCTGAACCCTTTCAAGTTTAACAACATCCTTCCTATAAAAGGAAGACCAAAATTGAATGCATTATTCCAAAAGTGGCCTAACCAATGTCCTGTACAGCCGCAACATGACCCTCCCAACTCCTATACTCAATGCATAGATTCAGTTGCCAAATTCTTCTGGAATCTGCACTTTTGGGATGATGGCAGCAAATGGTGAGCTTTTCTGAATTTGATCTTGTCTGTTTGGAAAATAAATAATCAGCTTGATACCCAACCGTTACAGTGCAAGTATTCCTTGAAGCTGTATAAATAATATTGTAACCCTAAATCCCAAACCAGTTTCACCCAACTAAACAATAACACTGAAGACTGTTTTTTAAGTTAATGCCACATTTACTAATGAGTGTGTCATTATATTAACGGCTATGGTCTGGTGAAGCCATGTTGTGAATGAAGGATTTAAATCAGCCAAATGTTCTGGCTTCTCAATTAAGATTTCAAACTTTTGAATAGCATCTGACCTAATTTGGGTTATCTTTTCCCACCACCATTCCAGCTGGAGGTAAGATTGCCGAGGGTGTAAGTTTGCAAGATGTGAGGTTATTGATGAGCAAATTTCACATCTTTCTCGCCTGTTACTGATGTATTTCTCTCTCTTTGTAGAACAAGTTACTCGTGCAAAAGAAGAGAACATGGGAATGCACCAGGTCCTCGATCAAACTTTACAAGAACTCCACAATTTATAAAGAAAACCTTAAGGAACATAACTCCCAGCAACCAATGCCAACTGACCGCTTGCGATCGAACATTCCACAATGTCCTGTCCCTTTGAGCAAGTGTCAACTTATTCCACCTTCCACCTAACTATTAAAGATTGAATGCCGACCAAAGTTTTTTTAAAATTTTGTAATTGTAGAATTTTTATTGCAAAAGTTCCTTCTTTTTCCTCAGTCACGCAGCATTTCTCCTATTGTTAGAATAAGCACAGCTATCTCTATGTTAGAATAAGCACAGCTCTCTTTATGTAAGCTCTTCCCTGGTGTGTGAGACAGGAGTAGATCTGTCAAGGTTCAGGTTTCAATCTGCCCCATTTTTTTTGAAAAAGACATTCTTGTAGTGGAGCCTGCACCTTTATGAATTGGTCTTAATTATTGCTCTTCCTGTCTGTTCATTGTGCTGTTAACCTTTTGTAATCACTTGCTTTGTCCTTCATTCAGTGGGTGATGTCATTCAGTCGATCCTTCATGGATCATCAGATCTGGGATCTTTTCTGTTCCTTTTGTAACAAGGTGTAGTTCTGCAGGTTGGAGCTTGAGGTTCTCTTCCTCGGCTTTTATACATCAGGCTCCAGTCCCGTGCGATCCTTGTTTCCATTCCATTTATTTGGACTATTTGATTGGATTGGAAAAAGCAAACCCTTGTTTCCACTTAGTCCATTATTCTTGCCCCCACCACCTGTAACCTCCATTTGATTGGGCAGAAGCAAAGCAGTTTTGTAATTTTCAATGCAGCATTTTTATATCTGAGTGATCAAGGCCTCTTTTTGATTTACATTCTTTCTGTAATTATACTGTCACACACTGAGCCTTGTACTTGGTGAGTGATGGGTAATGCCCATTAGGAAAGGGGCAACACAGGCAGATTTGGGTTGGGGCCCCTGGAGATCGGCTATCTCGTTCTGCATCCCTTAACAGTTCATTCTCTTCCATTGAAGCTATGTCTAGTAAGCCCCACCTTGTGTATCCACACAAAGGGGAACTGCTGTGAACCCATACCTGTTAAGGAAATCACTTTAAAACATGCACGTTACTCTCATCAGCAAGAGGAAAAACCTCCCTCAGCCTGGAGCGAGAGTGTCATTCAGCTCCTGCAAAGGAATCCCAAAATCTTGCTTTACAAAGTCTTAAACTGTGTCTGTTCGCACCAGGAACTGTACTGCACAAATATATCAAAAAAGTTAGTACCTTTGCTGAATTTTGCCTTGTTAAAGGGTAAGACTGAGTTTAAAAGTTGTTACCTGTGGCTATGTTGACTACTCCATTGGCAGAGTATTGATTGCGGTGTACCTTGGTTCTGTTTTGTTTCCATTCCATTTCATTTATTTGGACCTTGTTGTTTGATTGGAGTAGCTTAAAACAGCAATGTTTGTGACCAACACTCACCAAAAAGAACATCAGAAACTGCTTTCCCATTTAGAAATGCTCAGTAATTCCTCTCTCCTTTCCCCTGCCCTCCCCTCCATTCCCCCTAGCACATGAACATGACTTCTACTGATTTGTACAATTTAATAGAGTCCTGTGTTCTAGTGCTGGCACCGCAACACAAAAACAAGACACTATTTGCATTAAAAATAGCACAGGAACTGGATTAAAAGGGAATGTGTTTTTTTTTATTTCTTTGCACATCCAAATCAGTTACCTTGGGGAATTATGACTTGATCTGTGTTTGCACTGGTGATGTTGACCAATGAGCAAATAAAATGACTCACTGCTGAAGAAATCTTAAAGCTGCAAGTTTTCTGGACATTTATAAGTCGCACAGCTGGAGGCCCTCTAAAACACATGGGTGGCACATCCTCAGTCACGGAGGTGGCTGGATATTTCCTACTCAACCTGTTCAGTACATGTTATTACACACCTCTGTGTAGAGTAGATGGGACCTGAAATGCCTGCTAGTTCAGAGATATGGACTCTACCACTATGCCATGAGGGCCTGCCACTGAGCTGGCTGTAAGTAGCAGCAGGGTCACCAAGACTGGACATTGCTGCCTCACAGCACCAGGGACCCAAGTTCATTTCCACTTTCGGGTGACTGTGTAGTTTGCACATTCTCCCTGTGTCTGCATGGGTTTCCTCCCACAGTCCAAAGATGTGCAGGTTAGGTGGATTGCCCATAGTGTCCAGGGATGTGTAGATTGGGTGGATTTTCCATGGGGAAACGCAGGGTTACGGGGATAAGGTAGTGGGCTGGGTCTGGGTGAGATGTCCTTTGGAGGGTCAATATAGCTGCTTCCACACTGTCAGGATTTTATGATTGTGCCATTGTTCAACCATAACTGATCTGTACCACAATTCTACAGTCATAGCATCAGATCCCCAATTCCCTTCATGCAACAAGCATCTTGTGATGCATCCTGAAACTTTCAACTGACCTGGTGTTTGAGGAGAGAATTTCCCATTTTGATTCTTCTACAACCCTTTGTGTGAATGATTGCTTCCTGTGTTCACTCCTCAATCACTTCGCTCCAATCAAAAAAACTAAGATTTTAAAATCCCTCAGACTAGATTCTTTCATCAGTAAGGTGTATCTCCCTAATCCCCTCAGCATTTTAAATGCTACTATCAATCTAGTCAATTTCTCAAAGTCACAGGAGCTCCCATGCCCCTGCATAGCATTTTTAAGTTGAGTGAGAACTCAGTAACTATTGTACTTCAAGCTCTATGCTGTTCACTACCAGGCACTGAATTGTCTTTTAATTAACTGCATTTAAAGGTAAATGCATCTATCCACAGATGGTTGCACAGAATTACAAAGAGATTCTTGTAGGATCTCAAAGCACGTTTGTGACTACACTGTAGCCCGGCCCCATCAACCACTCCATGTAAATTAGTTGCGTATCTTCGGATCTTCCTAAAGAGTTAGTTCAATTGGTCCTGGATAAGTGGTATATTTATGACTCCACCTGATCTTTCAAGACTCTCAGTGGTGTTGTGTGGCGAGATTAAAGACCTATAAATGTATTCCCTGGAAGTGTACTTCAGAGTATTGTCTGAACATTGGGATTAAGGCAACTGATTTGCTTTGACTCAACAATTCAATTGTTTCCAGCTATCAGGGATTCCTTCTAGTGAAATTCCCCAGTAAACTTCAGGTCATCCGAAGATCAACTCCCCATGGCCTAATTTACACTGAGTGTCATGACCATATGTAAAGGTTGTGAGAGGGGTCATGTAGTCCCATGGTAATGCCCCTACCTCTGGGCAGGAGGTTTGTGCTCAAATACTGCCTACAGTCTATCAAAAGATGTCCAAAAAGTTGTTAAAAATAATTAAAAGGTTTGTGATAACCAGGTGAGAAAGGACTGGTGACATTCTTTGTAAACCCCTCAGTCAAAACACAAAAATTTTTAATTCCTTTCAGCACATAGCCATAACGCGCTTTAATTAAAATAAACAAGTCAAAATTAAGCCAATTACAAGGTTTGATTGAATGCAACAGGAATTTTATTAAATATTAAAACAGCAAACACAAAAAACACAGGGGTAAAGTTTTAAAGGGGAGAGGGTCTGGTGCAGTAGGAAGAAAAAGAATATGCAGTTTACCCAGTTTTTTGAGTGCTTAAGTTGGTCTTAATTCAGTCTGAGACCGTGGTGTCCAAAAGGCACAGGGGCAGTCTTCCAGTTCCTGCTGCTCCGAATCCATTTTCCTTTCACTACTGATTAATCAAGCAGCTTCTGAAATATGGTTCATTTGTGTTTCCTGACTGTGGCTCCATTATTTGCCTAGGCTGGATAGTTATTGGGAAACCTTTTGTGTCCAATATGTGCAACTTTCCATCCAAATATATATTAAAACAGGAGATCCGAGTTTCTTAATGCCTGACTCAGTTGACAGCTTTCAACATCTCTTGATAAAAAGGCAACTTCAGTTCAGATGATTTTGATTATCCAATATTGGTTTTCAGGACTCAATCTCTGAGACATCAACTGGTTGAGGTTTAAAACTTGGTTTTGTTCCTTGAACTGGGTAACTCTGTCTTCAACTCATTAGCAAGCCCCTGGTAGACTCCACCAGTGGTATTTGCTCTGGGTATGTTCCTCCTTTTGTATTGGGAATGGGTTTTCTCCTAAACTGTTTGGCCTTCCCTGAAACATTACTGCTCCTGTGTGAATGTTACTACCCCGAGTGAGGGTTCAACTTCTCTGAGAACTCCTAGGAGTTATCCAGATATCTTCCTCTACCCTGTTACCTTGTTTCCAAGCCCTTTTATAGTTCCGCGGATTACTGCTTTGCGTTGTCTTGACCCTTTCTGATGACCACTGGTCTACCTTCTGCCCTGTTTAATTCAAGTCACCCTGGACCATTCCAATCCTCCTAGAGTTTACTTCCGTCTGTGGGATATTCAATCCTCTTTAGGTCCTTGATCTTTTTGCTGGCCTTCACAGTCGTAGAGTCCCAACAGTGTGGAAGCAGGCCATTTGGCCCATTGGTCTTCCAAAGAGCATCCCTCCCAGATCCAACCCCCTACTCTGTCCCTGTAACCCTGCATTTCCCATGGCCAGTCCACATAACATGCACACCTTTGGACCATGGAAGGAAACCAGAGCACCCCAAGGAAACCTGCACAGATACGGAGAGAATGTACAAACTCCACACAGACAGTCACACAAGGCTGGAATTGAACCTGGGCCCGGTTAGCAGTGCTAACCACGATGCCACCCCAATCTGGTGACCTTTCCAGTTTGGGTGGAGATATCTTGCTGCCAGCCAAGTTGTTCTCTAATAAAGTGTCATTGGTAGTGAGATTGGGACCACATTCACTTAACAAGCCCCATAACAAAATTACTTGCTTAAGTAAACTTTAACCAGTGGCACCTCTATCACTCTATCCCCATGACACCTTCTATCAGCATGTTGGAATATAATTTTAGGTGGAAAATCTTCTATTTTCCCTTGCAGCAAGGTCTGTGAGCACCTGGTGAGTTGGAGAATGCTAATGTTTAAATGTTTTCTCTGTTTTTTAATCTTTCTGTTTTGCAGCCTGAATCTCTCTCAGATGTTGGAATTAACAATTTTCCTTCTCTTTTCCTGGCTTCCCGAACTGAAAGCACTTGGGCCAGCTTCCCACAAGTCTCCCAACTGGACCCTTTTTAACAGCCAGAGACTGTCCTACATTCTGTACCTGACTTCCTTTTTTTCTGTCCAGCTTATCCCACTGAATATACCTTGTTCTCATCTCTCTCTCTCTCTCTCTCTGGTCTATGAGAGTTCCCATATTGCCAGTTTCCCTGAGTTTATGGCTCTGTGTGTTTACAGCCAATCACCGGCAGGTTTGATACCCTCCTCCTCATCAGCATTTAAAAGGGGACTGAGATTTTGAACTCCTCCAGTAGAAATACCCCCAAAAAGGTTTTCATGGCTGGCCTCAATGTTAAGGGCCTGCACCAGCTGGTCAAAAGAGAGCTGCTTAAGTCATTCACATTCCACATAGGTCTGGTCAGGATGTTTCTTGAGAGTTTGGAATTTTTGCCTGTGTTCCTCAGACTCCAGCTCTTTTGCTATTGCATCATCAGTGTCACTCCCCTCAGGGCAGGGGGAGTAAACTCTGTGAACCTTCCCTTTCAGCTTTACAACATCAGTGTCTGTTGTTAGACTAATCGCTGGAACTGCTGAACTTACCTTTCAAAGGAGTTGAAATATCCATCTCCTTCTTACCAACCTTAGGAGTGCAAACAGAATACGTCAGAGCCAGAGTTAGGTGGTGGCTCACTCACCAATGCTGTTCTCCCTTCCCAACTTGAAACTGCCAAAATGTAAACCCCTGTTCTCCTTCATTTTCCCTTCTCCTTTCTTCTCTCTCTTCTTTCCATTCTTATCCCTCCTTCTTTCTTTCCATTCCTGGAATTTTCTATCCTCCAGTTCTAATCTTAACTCTTTCAGTTTGCATTCACTTGTCTCATACCCTCGGGTTCCACCTTTAGCAATTTCACCAGCTGTTCGTTTCATTCTATCTTTCAGATAAAGCTCCACTGGTGAGCACTCCTTTTAAAACATCCAAGAACAATGGCTTTAATTTTTTCATCAAATTATACTTTTCTTGCTCTAGAAAAGCATTCACATTAAATATGACATTTTAACAAAACCCAAAAGAACTCCTGATGTAAATCTGTAAGTCAGAGGAAGGGTCACTCACCCCAAAATGTTAACTTTCAAACACACTTTCAAAGGAACAGTTTACTCCCCTCCATGTTAATTCTGTCATTCACCTCTGGGAACACCCCAGGCAAGCTCCAAGTTTGTTATGACCAGGTAAGGAGGGTGAACCAACTCTCCTCTTTTTTGATGTGGCCAACTGTGGGAACAGTTGCCTCATGCAACTGTCTGTGTGAAGTTTGCATATTCTTCCCGTGTCTGCAGGGTTTCCCACCGGGTGCCCTGGTTTCCTCCCACAGTCCAAAGATGTGCAGGTTAGGTGGATTGACCGCTTGGTCTGGATGGGATGCTCTTCAGAGTGTCAGTGTGGACTTGATGGGCTGAATGGCCTGCTTCCACACTATATGGATTCGATGAATATTAAAGATTTTTAATTGGAGACAGCACGAACTGCAGATGCTGGAGTCGGAGACAACACACTGTGAAGCTGTAGGAACACAGCAGGCCGGGCAGTATCAGAGGAGCAGGAAGTTTGGTGTTTTAGTAGGGGTTTTTTAGATTTTTAATTCCTTTTAGCACTCAGCTGTACGACACTTCAATTAAAACTGCACTAGTCACAATGGAGGGAAGAAAAAGTTTTCTTCAGCTGAAGAAATAGGAGTTTTCTTACCTATTTAGCCTATTGAAAAGTAGTTTTAAAAAGTGACATCAAACACAAAGAATGTGCAGTTGAGACGGGTTTTTGAGAATTTGACTTTTTTTGTTGAATTTTAGACCATTGCTGCGTAGCAGCCTCCTGGCTGCTAAAACACAGATAGATTGCTAACTTGGCCGAACAGCAAGGGATGCTGGGTACATTGGCCAAGTAAAACTTTGAAATCACAGAATCTACACAGCAGACACAGTGCAAACACAGCGGCTAGGTACTATTGACATCAGCATAATGTAAAAAGCAACAGTTGTTCTGCACTGACACCTCCAACAACTTACCCACTAAACAAAGGACAGCCCAGACAGAAAGGCACCGGGTCCTGCTGCACAAAGAAACTAACAGTAACATACCATCTAAATGACTGACTCTTGTACACTGTTAAGTGTATCTCCCTGATTGGCCAGAACTATAGAAAGTTCCAGAAAACCATCTAAACGCTATAAAAGGTTTTTTTTTTCACCTGAAAATCTCTCTTTTGGAATCTCTGGAATCATCGAAGCCTTCTGCGGAGACCGGTATGGCAAGTGGCAGAGACCAACTGACCATCCGGAGGGAGGGAGAGAGAGAGAGAGACAAAGCAGCTTCACAGACGCAGAGACAGAGCCAGAGAGAGAGCGACAGAGTAAATTTACAAGAAACTCGGGAAACATTGTAACCTTAAGGGGCCAAATAGGATTAGGGATAGTATGTTTAGTATTAAAGATTATTGTAACTTTGTTCCTAATAAAGTGGGATTGTTTTGCTTTAGTACCAGCCTGTGTTCGTAATGATTTACTGCTTTGGTGTTGTGGGACACCTGGGCAAATTCATTCATTACATTCTGATCGGAGTAGTCTGTAACTTGTTTAAAAAGGAACCAGACAACAGCTGTTTAGTTGATGTCTTCTATGTTGAGCAGTAAGACTTGTAGAATCCTTGGGATATTCATGGACCGATGTTTTGCCAATTTACTTGATCACAAATATTGGCTTTCGAAAGGCAGAGAGGAACAGTCCCAATCCATTTTCTTCTTTCTTTGCTGCTCTGCCAAGCAGCTACTAAAGTATGGTTCATCTGTGTAGTCCTGAGTCATACAGCATGAAAACAGACCCTTCAGTCCAACCAGTCCATGCCCCCATAATCCCAAACTAAACTGGCCCCACCTGCCTGCATTTGCCCATATCACTCCTAACATTTCTTACTCACATACTTATCCCAATGTCTTTCAAAAGTTGTAATAGTACCTGCATCCACCACGTCCTCTGAAGGTTCATTCCATACATGAACCACTCTCTGTGTAAAAAACATTGCCTCTTGTGGCTTTTTTAAATCTTCCTCTTCTCACCTTAAAAATATGACCCCGAGTCTTGACATCCTCCATCCTAGGGAAAAGACACCTATCATTCACCTTATCTATACACCTCATGATTTTATAAACCTTTATACTGTCACCCTCAACCTCCCAAGCTCCAGTGAAAAAAGTCCCAGTCAATCCAGCCTCTCCTTACAAAACAAACCCTTCGGTCCTGGCAACATCCTGATAAATCTTGTCTTTTCTTTCGTGTCCAATATCTGGAATTGCCATACAAAAGTGCAATAAATCAGGAAATGCGAGACTCTGTTGACTGCTTCAATTCCTTTGGATAAATTGTTTCCTGGACTTGCTTCAAGTGATCACTTCAACCATTTTAGATCCACATTTCTTCTTTTGTAGAATCATTTTAGGTCTTGAAATATTAAATTTTGATGATGAATTAAAAATTGATGTGTGTGCATGTGTGTTATGTATTTGTGTGCATGTGTATGTATTGCATGTTTATTCTTGCCTGTGTGTGTGCGTACGTATGGGTGTGGTTGTGTATTTATGCTCATATGTATGCGCGTGTGCAGATGCCTGTGTATGTGTGCACATGGGTGTGTGTCTGTGTGTGTGTAAAAAGGTAAGCATGTATGCATGTGCATGCATATGTATGTATGCCTCTGTGTGAGTGTATAATTTAATTTAACTTTTAATTTGTAATTCAAAGTAAACAGCAGCAAAGCTTTAATCCTGAACAAGATAAAGGTTTGTTTATTACGAAACACTGCTTTAAGATACTTGTAAAGTTACTAGCTTACTAATGAAATTAACTAAATTCCTATGAGGATTAAATGCAGATAAGGAGAATTGATGCTGATCATGTTTTGTAGGACTGAACTTAACTCCCCCTTTATAGATAGAAAGTCCTGGATGGTGTCAAACTGCTTGAGTGTTGTTGAAGCTGCCCCCATCCAGTGTAAACTAATGAAGGAAAACCAGCATGGATGAGGAAAGCCCAAGTCATAATCGAAAGTCCAGTAAAGAAATGTTTAAATCTGTACCGGCCCTACCAAAATTTGAAGAAACAGATGTGGAGTTATTTTCAGCGCCATTAGAAAATGTGGCAAAGCAAACAAAATGGCTGAAGGAAAACCAGACATTGCACATTCAGAGCAAGTTGACAGGTAGAGAACTTGAAATTTATGCATCACGGTTGGGACATTCTAGGGATTAGGTAAAGTAAAAAAAGTCGCCATTGTCCTACCAGACCATAGGGCTGCTCTCCCACTAGGGAGAGGTAACTGGTGGTGGTTTAACCTGAAGGTCACAGTGGCTCAGGCGAGAGGTGAGGTTGAGGAGGAGAGTTCAGCCAATGTAGGAACTGAATCCATGTTGTGGGCATCACTGTGCGCTGCAAGCCATTCATTCCGAGCTATAAATGAAATTGTAAGCCCGTTTTCATTTGAAAAGATTCACCTAAAAGTGAAAGTTTTCACAAATGGGATAAATGGGGAGTAGATGCCCGTTCCTTTGTACAAAGTGCAATGCGAGTGTGACTTGGATGTCTGGAGCAGTAAGAGTTGTTGAGAAGTTACCCATGGATGGAGTTCACTTCTTTTAGCTTGAGTCAGAAATCACACGGCACCAAGTTATAGTCTGAAGAAGGGTCTAGGCCCAAAACGTCAGCCTTCCTGCTCCTCTCATGCTGCTTGGCCTGCTGTGTTCATCCAGCTCTACACCTTGTTATACCAAGTTATAGTCTAACAGGTTTATTTAAAACCACGAGCTTTCAGAGTGCTGCTCCTTTGTCAGACCTTACGCAGTGTTTCCCCTAAGCTACAAGTCCAGACATGGCGATCAGCTTGCTGTCACCGTTACAGCACTGAATTCCAGATCCGGAAGTTGCTGCCACACAGAGCTCCACAGAGAAGGAAAAGTTGATAATGGTAATATTGGTAACGGGAACAGCTTCCAGGAATTTTCCTATCATGTGTAGTGAGCAGAGAAATGGCTTGACCAGGTCCATCATTGGAAATCACAGTAATACAACAGGCAGATGGTAAGGTAGCTGAAACTCTACTTAAAAAGGAAGACAATTCAAAAGCAAGTGTTTGGCATATCTTCTTTAATTGACGCTCAGAAAGCAGATCCAAAGATAAGCAAGTTAAAACAGGCAGCTCTCACTGAAGCTGAAGCTGAGGGAGTTCCAGAACGTTGTTATTGTTAAGATTGGAATCCTGATGAGGAAGTGGAAACATCCTCATAGACCCACAGACAGAAATCAACAGTCATTCATCAGATAGCAGGACCACCCAGATATCCTAACGAGATAATGTGAGAAGTGAAATAACTGCGTACAGGCTGGTACCCCGTCACAAAGTCACTCTTTATTTACACGTGCATAACACTTGACACTTGTCCAGCTCCCTCAGGGCCAGCTCTCAGAGTGAACGGAACCCCTTATACTCCTGTTTATATCTGTCAGCTAAGGCTCCCAGATTGGACCACAGTTAATAGCCCCAGTCAGGGACCTCGTATTCTGTGAGATCTACCTGGCAGACCTCATTACAATCACTACAAGAAACAGGTAAGATTCTGACAGGAGAACACGTAGGAATACAGAAAACGCAATCATTAATAAACATCCATTTTACCTGGTCAAGAGCAGACTTCTCTAAATCATGCCATTCACCATCAGATAACAATATTCGCTTTTGAGAAATCATGCAGTCAAGCGATAATAGACTCTGTCGGACCATTGCAAGGTCTTTATTTGCGTGCAATTTTTAACTATGGGCTGAAGTGAGAAAAGAACTGTTTTAAAACGAAGGATTTCTGGAGGATTACTGCATTTTTTGGAAGCAAGTAACCTGGCACTTTTCCAAGTGTATTTGAGTTCTAGTTTACAGACTAGCTGGAGCCAAAGGCTGTGTACAAATGGAGATTTGGTTGGCCACAAGCAGCTGATTGATTTGTGGACACGTGATCAGTTATCAATTATGAAGGCCTTCTGCCTGAATGGTTCTCAGGTAGTGAACACCTTCAGGCTGTGAACAGGATAGTGAGAAGCCTTCAGGTCTCCACCAGCTCAGGGCCTCACTCTGTTCTCCGCAGTAGAAGTCACATCATGTCTGAAGGAGATCAGTTTATTATTTCCACCAGGAGCTGCTGTATGGGTAATTTTTAAATGAATCAAAGACCTTTTTTAAGTGCAAACCACCTCCGTGCTTTCTGAAAACAAGTGAAAATATCCAGAGATGGAAAATGGAGAGGCAACATTCAGACGAACAAAAGAATCATCCCAGTAACCCTTGGAACAGAAAACATGGACTGTGTCCATGGTCCTCGCTTCATCCACAACTTCCACGTATTGTTCATGTGTGTCTGTGCATTTGCGTGTCTGCATGAGTGTGTCGGTGTGGGTGTGCGTCTATGTGGGTGTCTGTGTGTGTGCGTGCCTGCGTGAGTGCGTGTCTGTGTGTGTCTGTGTCTGTGTCTGTGCGTGTCTGTGTGTGTGCAGGTCTGAGTGTGTGCGTGTCGGTTTGTATGCGTATCTGTGTGAGTGCATGTCTGTGTGTGTGCGTGTCTGTGTGTGCGTGTGTGTGTGTGTGTATGAATGTGTGTGTGCTTGACTGTGTGTGTGCGGGTCTGAGTGTGTGCGTGTTGGTGTGTGTGTGTGTCTGTGTGGATGTGTGTCTGTGTGTGTGGGTGTCTGTGTGAGTGTGTGTCTGTGTGTGTCAGTGTGTGTGCGTGTCTGTGTGTGTGCGTGTCTGTGTGTGTGCGGGTCTGAGTGTGTGCGTGTCGGTGTGTATGCGTGTCTGTGTGAGTGCGTGTCTGTATGTGTGGGTGTCTGTGTGTGTGGGTGTCTGTGTGTGTGTCAGTGTG
>JAHRHZ010000132.1:1797317-1810390 GCA_024137785.1 Ginglymostoma cirratum
GTGTGTGTGTGTCAGTATGTGTGTGTGTCGGTGTGAGTGCGCGTAGGTGTGTGTGCGTGTCTGTGTGGGTGTGTGTCGGTGTGGGTGCATGTCTGTGTGGGTAAGTGTCTGTGTGTGAGAGTACAAGCATGGGGCTGGATGAACACAGCAGGTCAAGCAGCATCATAGGAACAGGAAAACTTGACGTTTCGGGCCTAAACACTTCATCAGAAATGGGGGAGGGGAAGAGGGTTCTGAAATAAATAGGGAGAGACCCATCCCAAAACCAGCCCAGCTCATCTCCACCTCCCTAACCTGTTTTACCTCTCACCTCAAGCCACACCCCCATCTCCTATCTACTAACATCATCCCGCCCCCTTGACCTGTCCGTCCTCCCTGGACTGACCTATCTCCTCCCTACCCCCCTACCTACACTCACCTTTACTGGCTCCATCCCCGCCTCTTCGACTTGTCTGCCTCCTCTCCACCTATCCTCTCCTCTATCCATCCTCTATCCACCTCCCCCTCTCTCCCTATTTATTTCAGAACCCTCTTCCCCTCCCCCATTTCTGATGAAGGGTTTAGGCCCGAAACGTCAAGTTTTCCTGCTCCTATGATGCTGCTTGACCTGCTGTGTTCATCCAGCCCCGTGCTTGTTATCTCGGATTCTCCAGCATCTGCAGTACCTTTTATCTCTGTGTGTGAGAGTGTCTGTGTGTGTGTGTGTTTGTGTGTGTGTGTGTGTGTGTGTGTGTCTGTGTGGGTGTGTTTCTGTGTGGGTGAGTGTGTGTGTGCGTGTCTGTGTGTGTGCGTGTCTGTGTGTGTGTGTCTGTCTGTCTGTGTGCATGTCTGTGACTTCTGAGTTTAAACCAGTTGTTTAAACTCACACACACCCTCAAAACGCGCCCACTATAGATAAGCGCGACACAACTCAAAGCACACCTTTACTTTACAAATAAAACGTGTGCCGGACCCGAAATGTTAACTCTGTTTTTCCCTTTACAAATGCTGGCAGACCTGCTGAGCTTTTCCAGCAATTTCTGTTTTGTTTCATGGTCTATATGTTCCTGTGAGGGTGAAGGGCAAGGTTGGCCGCAGCAGCAAACCCTGGATAACAAGAGATATTGAGCTTTGACCAGAAAAAAGAAGGTGGCATGGCTCACGACCAGGCAGCTGGGATCAAGGGAATCCCTGGAGGTATACAGGGGATACAGGAGTTTACTGAAGAAGGAAGTCAAGAGGGTGAAAAGGGGGGGACGAGATAGCTTTGGATGAGAAGATTCGGGTGAATCCAAAGAGATTCTTTCAGTATATTAGAGGAAAAAGAATAACTAGAGAGGGTATAGGACCCCTCAAGGACCAAAGTGGACATGTATGTGTGGAACTGCAGGAGGTGGGTGAGATACCCAATGAATATTTCACCTCTGTGTTTACCGTGGAGAAAGACATGAAGACTTGGGGAAGATAGTGACAATACCTTGGGGACAGTCCATTTCACAGTAGAGGAGGTGTTGGATGTATCAGAATGTATGAGGGTGGATAAATCTCCTGGTCCTGACCCGATATATCCAAGCACCCTGCAAAAGGCTAGAGAAGAAATTGTGGGAGCCCTGGCTGATATTTTTCCATCATCGTTAGCGACAGGTGAGGTCTCAGAGGGTAGCAAATGTCGTGCCCTTATTCAAGAAGGGCTGTGAATAATAACCTGGGAATTACAGACCAGTAAGCTTCACCTCTGTGGTAGGTACGTTATTGAGAAGATTCTGAGGGATATGTTATACATGCATTTGGAAAGACAGCGTTTGATTAGTAGTCGCATGACTTTGTGCGTGAGAGATCATGCCTTGCAAATTTGTTAGAGTTCTTTCATGAAGTGACCACAAAGGTTGATAAGGGCAGGGCAGTAGACGTAGTCTATACGGATTTCAGTAGGGCTTTTGATAAGGTTCCACATGGTAGGCTGCTCTGGAAGGTTAGATCGCATGGAATTCAGGGAGAGCTGGCAAATTGGATACACAATTGGCTTGATGGTAGGAAGCAGAGGGTAACAGTGGAAGGATGCTTGTCAGACTGGAGATCTGTGACTAGTGGTGTGTCTCAGGGATCAGTGCTGGGCCTATTGCTGTTTGTTTTCTATAGCAATGATTTGGATTAGAATGTACAAGGCATGATTAGTAAGTTGTGGATGAGACTAAAATAGGCAACATTGTGGGCAGTGAGGAAGATTATCAGAAATTGCAGCAGGATCTTGATCATTAGGGGAAGTGGGCCGAGAAATGATAAATGGAGTTTAATATAGATCAGTGTGAGGTATTGCATTTTGGAAAGTCAAATCAAGGTTGGAGTTTCATGGTGAATGGAGTGTAGTGGAACAGAGGGACCTTGGAGTTCGGGTGCACAGTTCTCTGAAAGTGGAGTCACAGGTAGACAGGGCAGTGAAGAAGGCTTTTGGCACACTGGGCTTGATCAGTCAGGGCATTGAGTACAGAAGTTGGGAAGTTGTGTTGCAGTATTTTTTGTGCCTAGGTACCTTGTATCTAAGATGGCACCTTATGTGGTGACATGATACACTTGTCACGGTACTCCTGTACTCGAGTACACATGACAATAAAATCTAAATTTTAAAAAAATCTAAATCAGTTGATGTAGTTGATTTGGATATGGAAATAAATTTGAGCAAGGTCTTTGACAAGATCCCACATGTAAAACTGATAAAGAAGGTAAAGGTTCATGGAATCCAGAGTAAATTGGCAAGATGGATCCAAAATTAGCTCAGTGACAGGAGACAGAGGGTGGTGGTACAAGGCTGTTTATGCGACTGGAGGATAAACAGGAGGATGTGTCGTGGTGTACCGTGGGGATCAGTGGGCTGGGTCCCTTATTGTGATATTCCTGAATGATTTGATGAGAATGTAGGGGGGGGAATGTCACGGAGACAGGCTGGCCGGTTAACAAGGAAGAAAGTGTTAGGTTACAGGGGGATAGAAACAATTGGTCAGGTGGGTAGATCAACAGCAGATGGAATGTAACCCTGATAAATGGGAGGTGATGCATTTTGGAGGAAGGAACAAGACAGGGAAGTACTCAATAGATGGCAGGATGCTAGGGGACTCAAAGGAACTGAGGGATCTTGGGGTTCTTGTCCACAGATCCCTGAAGATGGTAGGACAGGTTAATAGGGGTGTTACAAAGGCATATGGGACAACAGCCTTTATCATTGGCATAGATTATAAGAGCAGGGAGGCCATGTTGGAGCTGCACAGAACTTTGGTTAGGCCACAGCCTGAGTACTGTGTGCAGTTCTGGTTACCACACTATAGGAAGGATGTGATTGCCCGGGAGAGGAGATTCACCAGGATGTTGCCTGGGGTGGAGCATTCCAGCGAAGGAGAGAGGCTGAATAAGCTCGGGTTATTTTCTTTAAAGCAGTGAAGGCTGAGGGGAGAACCTGATAGAGGTGTGTAAGATTCTGAGGGACCTGGGCAGGGCGAATAGAAAGCAGCTGGTCCCCTTAATCGAAGGGTCAATTACATGGGGGACAATTTTACGGTGAAAGGCAGGAAGTTTTGAGGGGATCTGAGGGAAAATGGTTTCACCCACAGTATGGTGGGGGTCTGGAGTGCACTTCCTGGGAGAGTAGCCGAGTTGGGAAACTTACACAACCTTTAAAAAGTACCTCGAGGAACATTTGAAGTATCGTAACATTCACGTATATTAGCCTGGTGTGGGAAAGCGAGTGGAGTGTAGGTAGTGGTATATTTTTCACAGTACAAGCTTGATGGGCCAAAGGGCCACTTTGGAACTGTATAATTCTATGTGTCTGTGAATTGAGGGCCATTACAGCCCACACAACATGATATCATCACTAAAATCTAAAACAAAAGGAACAATGAAAAAAGCTGCTTCATTTCATACCTTTTAGCTCAGTCTTTGATCCATGGACTTTGGGGTAGCACGGTGGCTCAGTGGTTAGCACTGCCACCTTGTAGCGCCAGGAAACACGGGTTTGATTTGACCGTTGGCCAACCATCCGGGTGGAGTTTGTACATTCTCTCTGTGTCTATATGGGTTTCCTCCAGGTGCTCCAGTTTCCTCACACAGTCGAAAGATGTGTAGGTTAGGTGGATTGGCCATGAGAAATACAGGGTTACAGGGATTGGGTGGGTCTGGGTAGGATGCTCTTTGGAGGGTCAGTGTGGAATCGATGGGATGAATGGCCTTCTCCCACACTGCAGGGATTCTATGACTTTCCAGCCATGATATTCCTAAAAAGGTTATATTGTCTGTCTATGTGTTGTGAATGAATGTGTGTCTTTAGATTTTAACGGGATTATGTGCAGTTTATTGCTCTTATATTTTAAATTTGCTTCGGTAATTAATTGTGTAATTTTTACACGTTAGAGGTTTGTTTTAATTAATAAGTTTTTACTTTTCTCATTCATTGATGAAACCAATTTTGAGTCTTTTTTATCATGGAGGGTGCTCGCGATCTGGCATTAACTATCTGAGTGATTAAGCTGGTCATATTTCACATCTGTGATAATGTGACAGTGGGGCTTGATTTCCAGCACACTGTTCCCACCAGGGTCATGAGATAGTTTTAATCAGCAGGAGGATTCCTTCCTGTGTTTGACCTCATGTCATGAGACTTCATAGGGTCAAGAATGTTGAGGACTGTCATGGATACTCCCTCCTGGCTGTAAGCCGCTGTGTCGTCACCTCTATTCCCTGAAAGATCCATGCCAGTGATGAGACAGGATATACATAAGAATGATGTTGGTGCTGTCTGGGACTTTGTCAGATATGATTCTTTGAGTATGACTCCGTCAGGCTGTTGCTTGACTAGTCTGTGAGACAGCTCTCCCAATTTTGGCACTAGCCCTAGAAGGACGTTTTGCAGGATCGTTTACATGTTGTTTTCAGTGCAAAGGATGGTTTATCCAAGCTCAATTTGTTTCTCCAGGACCCTAAATTTGATCTCCTTAACAAATTGAAGCATTTTCTCCTGGTCAATGTATTGATCTCTTTCACTACTTTGAAGATCTCTGAGGGGTGAACCTTTAGTCTTCTCAGAAACCAAACACTTGATGTTCCGAATGTGTCCATGTATCTTTTCCATTAACTGCAGAAGTCTAAGGTCTACAACATGACTCAGTGCATTCAAGAGGCAGGTTACAAAGAGTTTTGGAATGTCTGTAACTGGAAGAGATGTAACAGAGTACAATTGTACCTTGTATCTATCAGAGAGATGTAACAGAGTTTGTGTTTTTATTAAAGAGAAATATGTTAGATTCTAGTAGCATTTTCCAAGACCACTATGACCATTTAACTGTTCTTACTGGGCAGCTTTGCTGGTGTTTATTGTTTGTTACTAATCAATGTATGTTTCCATGGTTTATGACTCTATGACACAAAGCTGTTTGAGTCAGAGTTTAAGATGCAGTTAGAGTTTAGTAAGAGTTTCCATCAAAATAGACCAGATTTGACACTTAATGCTGTTTTATTTACATAGCCAATTTTATTTCACATGCGAGAGCTGCTTGTATGCCTGGCTATGTCAAAGTATGGATGTGGCAGTACAGCATTAGACTCGAGTAGTCTGCAATGAAAGATCTACTCAGTTAAAAGGCTCACAGCCAACATGGTGGCCCTCAGTGTACAGGAACCGCAGAATGTCCAATGTGCCTGGTCTGCTCCTAAATGCATCATTAACAGCATCTATATGGAGACTGCAGGTTTCTCCCACGAGGAAACATTAAGTCTGATTTGATGAGAATGACCAGGAAATCCAGGAGCTACAAGCACACCTTGTAGCTGACCTGGGAGCACCACCAAAACCTAAAGGAAAGAAAGCAGGTCGACAGATGAATCAAAGTCCAACAATAAAAAAAATTGTGACCTAAAGAACAGGTGGTGGGGGGAAGAGAACAGGAAATCCAGCATCTCACCAACAGCCAGGATTCTTCAGTGCAGTCAAATCCATCTCTTCCAGTAAGATCTGGGAACAGACTGATAGAGAGGCAGATAGCCATCATTGGATGGTGCATTTCAGGATCTCCTCAACAAAGACTCGGCTCACAATGTGAGTGCCCTCAACCACATCTCATCACGCGTTATCCATCACTATCTGAGCACAACCCCAGCCCAACATGAGGTTGAAAAGGCTGTCAAAAGCAGAGAACCAACAAGTCTATGGGTGCAGATGGCACCTTTACCAAGATACTGAAATCCAGAGGAGAAGCACACTTGGCATGACCTCATTTCCCTCCTCAGGAAGGAGGAAAGCATGCCAGTGGATGCCAGGATAGCAAGCATCTTCAGGAATGGAGAGAATACTGATTGTGATCATGATAGAGGGGTCTCCCTCCTGTCCATCAGAGGGAAATCTTCCCAGTGGCTGAAGAACTCAGAGACACAGTGAAAATTCCATCCAGCAGTACGCTTAATGGGCAAGATCTTCATAGTGAGACAAGTTCAAGAAAAGGACAGAGACCATCAGCAGCCTTTATACATGGCCTCAGTCACCTCGAAGTGATTATTCAGTGTCCTTAAATTTTGCACCTGCGGAAATTTCATCACTACCATGACTTCAAGTTTCTCACCAATGAATCCACCACGGAGCCAATATAGGTCAACCTGGGGTCAAGCAAGGCTGGGTCATCACACAAATGCTGTTTTTAATCTTCAACACATCACTACAACCTCAACACTCCACCCCACAGCATGAGGCTTCGCTCCAGAGTGAGACTAATCAAAAGGAAAACACATACTTGGCCTCATCCTTACCAATCTGCCAGCTACAGATACATCTGTCCATAGTAGTATTAATAAGAGTGACCACCATATAGACCTTGTGACGACGAAGTCCCGCCTTCACATTGAGAGCAACCTCCATTGCGTTGTGTGGCACTGTCACCGTGCTAAATGGGACATACTTCGAATAGATCTAGCATCTCAAGACTGGGCATCCATGAGGCGCTGTGGGCCATCAACAGCAGCAGAACTGTACTCCAGCACAATCTGTAACCTCATGGCCCGGCATATCCCCCACTCAACCATTACCATCGAGCCAGGGGATCAACCCTGGTTCAGTCGAGAGTGCAGGAGGGCATGCCAGGAGCAGCACCAGGCAAACCTAAAAATGGGGTGTCAACCTGGTGAAGCTACTGAACAGGACTACTTGCACACCAAACAGCATAAGCAGCAAGTGATAGACCAACAGATCAGATCTAAGCTCTGAAGTCCTGCCATATCCAGTTGTGAATGGTGGTGGACAATTAAACAACTCACTGGAGGAGGAACACCAAAGAACAATACAGCACAGGAACAGGCCCTTCGGCCCTCCAAGCCTGCATGGATACATTTTGCCCTTCCATACTAAAACTGTCTTCACTTACAGGATCTATAATCCCTCTATTCCCTCGCTAGTCATGTATTCGCTCAGGTGCTTCTTGAATGTTGCTATTATGTCTGCCTCTACCACCTCCCCTAGCAGCGCGTTCCAGGCAGTCACCACCCTTTGTGTGAAAAACTTGCCTCACACATCTCTTCTAAACTTCCCCTTGATACCTTGAACCTGCGTTTGTTAATAATTGACCCCTCCACCCTGGGAAACAGGTTCAAATTTTCCACTATATCCATGCCATTTGCAATCTTATAAACTTCTTTCAGGTTGCTCCTCAACTTCCTGCATTTCAGTGAAAACAAACACAGTCTATCAAACCTTTCTTCCTAGCTAAAATCCCCTGTACCAGGCAACATCCTGGTAAACCTTTCCTGTACCCTCTCCAAAGCATCCACATCCTTCTGGTAGTGTGGTGACCAGGACTATACGAAATATTCCAAGTGTGGCCTAACTGAAGTTCTATAAAACTGCAGAATAACTTGTCTGTCCTTATACTCAATGCCCCTTCTAATGAAGGCAAGCATGCCATAGGCCTTTTTTATGACCTTATCTACCTCCACTGCCACCTTCAGTGATCTGTAGACCTTCACACCCAGATCCCTCTGCATGTCAATACTCCTGAGGGTTCTGCCATTCACTGTACAATTTCCACCTGCACTTGACTTTCCAAAATGTATCACCTTACATTTGTCTGGAATAAACTCCATTTGCCATTCTTCAGCCCGTGTCTCCAACTGATCTATGTCCTGCTGTATCTTCTGACAACCCTCCTCACTATCCACAACTCCACCAATCTGTGTCTTGTCTGCAAACTTACTAATTAGACAAGCTATGTTTTCCTCTAAATCATTTATATAGACCACGAACAGCAGAAGTCCCAGCACTGAGCCTTGTGGACCACCACTAGTCACAGCCTTTTATTCCGAAAAGCATCCTTCCGCTGCTACCCTCTGTTTCCTATGACTAAGCCAGGTCTGTATCCATCTCCAAGCTCACTCTTGATACCATGTGACTTTTGTACCAGTCTGCCCTGAGGGACCTTATCAAAGGCTTTACTGAAGTCCATGTAGACAACAGCAACTGCTTTTCCCTCATAAATCATCTTCATTATCTCCTCAAAGAACTGGATCAACTTAGTGAGGCACAACCTCCCCTGCACAAAACCATGCAGTCTATCACTAATACGTCCATTTGCTTCTACATGCATATAGATCTTATCCCTGAGAATCTTTTCCAATAATTTCCCTACCACTGACATGAGGCTTGCAGGCCTGAAATTTCCTGGATTATCCCTGCTACCCTTCTTGAACAGTGGGACAACATTGGCCATTCTCCAGTCCTCTGGGACCTCACCTGTGGCCAAAGAGGTTAGAAAGTAGCTCCACAAATATCCCCATTCTCAATGATGGAAGAACCCAGCACATCAGTGCAAAAGATAAGACTGAAGCTTTCACAGCAATCATCAGCCAATAGAGCTAAATGGATGATCCATCTCAGCCTCTTCCAGTGGTTCCCAGCATTACAGATACCAGTTTTCAGCCAATTTGATTCACTCCATGTAATATCAAGAAATGGTTGGAGACACTGGATATTGCAAAGGCTATGGGCCCTGAAAACATTCTGGCAATAGAACTGAAGACTTGTGTTCCAGAACTTGCCATTCCCTTAGCCAAGCTGTTCCAGTACAGTTACAACACTGGCATCTACCCGACAATGTAGAAAATTGACCAGGTATGTCCTGTACATATAAAGCAGGACAAATCCAACCCGGCCAGTTACCACACTGTCAGTCTACTCTCGATCATCTACTCAGAAATACCTGTTCAGTGACATCCGGGGCCACTCAGTACTGGGCCTCATTACTGCTTTGATTCAAAAACAGATAAAAGAGCTGAGTTCCAGAGGTGAGGCGAGAGTGACAGCTCTTGACATCAAAGCTGCATTTGACCGAGTGGGGCATCAAGGAGCCCGTGAAAAACTGGAATGAATGGGTATCGGAGGGCAAATGCTCCAGTGGTTGGAGTCACATAGGAAGATGGTTGTGGTTGTGGGAGGTCAATCATCTCAGCTCCAGGACATCTCTGCGGGTGTTCCTTAGGGTGGTGTCCTAGGCCCTACCATCTTCAGCTGTTTCATCAATGACCTTCCCTCTATCATAAGATCAGAAGTGGGGATGTTCGCTGATGATTGCACAATGTTCAGCACCATTCGCGACTCCTCAGATACTGAAGCAGTCCATGTTCACATACAACATGATCCGGACAATATCCAGGCTTGGGCTGACAAGTGGCAAGTAAAATTTGTGCCACACATACAAATGCCAGACAATGACTCTCACCAATAAGAATAGAGTGGCTTTTATTGTCACACGCACTCAAATGAGTGCAGTAAAAAGTTTGTAATGTCACCTCTCAGCGCCGTCTTAGGTACAGGGTACCTAGGTACCGATACTTTACATGTTGTTACAGGACTGAAATAGTTAAAAAAAAGACTAGCATGGGAATACAGAGTGTAGAAGTCCAGAATGTGAATAAAAAGCGTCTTCAAAGTACTCAAGCTATGGTCCTTTTTCACTGAGTCCATGCCCACCAGGCTTCAGAACACGAGACCGCGCTGCCTCCATGTGCTGGCCTCCGTCCAAGACTCACCCCCTGGACTCGCCCTCACCAGCCAGCCTGCACTCACTCTGCTCCCATCTGGCTGTGATTCGCTTCTGAGACTTGGACCACGCTCGGTCTCCTCCCATCCAGCCACAACTCACTTCCAGGACTTGGCTCTGGCTGTGACTCGGATCCCAGCTCGGACCGTGCTCACTCTGTTCCTGCTTCAGCTGTGACTCACTTCTGGAACTAGACCCCTCTGGCTACAATTTATCTCCCGCTCAGGGCTGGTCTTGGACTCTGTTCTCCATTCCCTCTAGGCAGGGTACATAAGGAAGTTAAAAGTTGGCAGGGAGGGCAATAAAGGCTGCAGCAAGAGAGATAAAAAAGAAAGGAAATGGAAAAGGAGCTGGTGGGTAGAGGCACTCTGGTTGGAGTGTCTTACTCTGCCACCATCTTAACCAGAAGAGAGAGAATCTAACCACCGCCCCTTGACATTCAATGGTGTTACCATCACTGAATTCCCCTGGCATCAACATCTTGGGGGTTACCATTCACCAGAAACTCAACTGGACTCACCACATAAATGCTGTGGCTACAAGAGCTGGTCAGAAGTGAGGAATACTGCGGAGAGTAACTCCCCGCTTGCCTGGATGGGTGCAGCCCCAACAACTCTCAAGAAGCTTGACACCATCGAGGACAAAGCAACTGACTGAATTGGCACCACATCCACAAACATCCACTCCCTCCACCACTGACGCCCAGTAGCAGCAGTGTGTACTATCTACAAGATGCACTGCAGAAATTCACCAAAGATCCTCAGACAGCACTTTCCAAACCCATGACCACTTCCATCTAGAAGGACAGGGGCAGCACATATATGGGAAAACCTTCAAGTTCCCCTCCAAGTCACTCACCATCCTGACTTGGAAATAGATCGCCGTTCCTTCACTGTCTTTGGGTCAAAATCCTGGAATTCCCTCCTTCAGGGTGTTGTGGGTCAGCCCACACAGCATATGGACTGCAGTGGTTCAAGAAGGCAGCTCACCACCGCCTTCTCAAAGGTGACTAGGGACAGGCAATAAATGCTGGTCAGCCAGCAATGCCCACCTCCTGCAAATTAATTTTAAAAAAGCTAATCTACAGGACAGAGAAACATTGGAGTGCAGCTTTATAGTTCCTTGAAAGTGGAATCACAGGTAGACAGGGTAGTGAAGGAGGTGTTCGGTATGTTTGCTGTTATTGGTCAGTGCATTGTGTGTATAGGAGTTGGGAGGTCATGTTGTGGCTGTACAGGACATTGGTTTGGCCACTTTTGGAGTACTGCATGCAATTCTGGTCTCCCTGCTATAGGAAAGATGTTGTGAAACTTGAAAAGGTTCAGAAAAGATTTACCAGGATGTTGCCAGGGTTGGAGGGTTGGAGCCAAAGGGAGAGGCTGAATAGACTGGGGCTATTTCTCTGGAGTGTTAGAGACTGAGGGGTGACCTTAGAGAGGTTGTTAAAGTCATGAGGGGCATTAAGAGGGTGAATATTCAAGGTCTTTACCCCAGGGTAGTGGAGTCTAAAACTAGAAGGCTTAGGTTTACAGTGGGAGTGGAAAGATTTAAAAGGGACCTAAGAGGCAACTTTTTCACACAGAGGGTGGTGCGTGTGTGGAATGAGCTGCCAGAGGATGTGGTGGAGGCTGGTACAATTACAATGTTTAAAAGGCATCTGGATGGGTATATGAATAGGAAGGGTTTAGAGGGATATGGGCCAAATGCAGGCAAATGGGACTAGATTAAATAAGGATATCTGGTCAGCATGGATGAGGTGGACCAAAGGGTGTATTTCCGTGCTGTACAGCTCTGTGACTCTCTGATTTTAAGGGGGAAACTGCTCAACCTGCAACATCTCCAGTGTAGACCACCCTGACCTGCACCAGCATGCTGCAGTAAGTAGACAAGGTCACTCACTGGGTAACGTAGATCAATTCTCTTAACTTGGGAGCTTCCCTGGTACGAGTGTAGACATCATCAAGGAAAGTCAACATTGGCTCCAGTGCAGCTTCAGGCTGTCTGAGGAGCAATGTGTTTGATGATAAAGGCCTCCAAACTGACACCAAGATCGTGGTCCACAGGACAGCATGGAAACCTGGTTTCTGTATGACGTGGATAATGGACAACAGTCTCGCTGAGAAATCCCTTCCAGGTAATCCCTTGAGAAACATCACCAACGATGCCTCCACAAAATCCTGCACATCCAGTGGCAGGATGAGCCCTCTATCTTCAGTGTCCTCCCTCAGGCCAACCCCTGCAGCATCCAGGCAATAGATACAGTTAATCAGTGATGTTGGAATAGCCATCTCATCCATCGGCCTGACACAAAACTTTCAAAACAAGCTCCCTACTCCAAGTATCATTGTGACAAGTGGTTAGCAGGAGGGCAGAGGAAATGCATCCTCAAAGTCTCCCTGAAAAAGTGCAATCTTCTCACCAAAGCTTTTGCCCAAGACTTGAAGAAGAAACATCCATGAGGCTTCCAAAATCTCTGATAGGCCCAGGAGGAGGCCAAACTCAAACATTGGGAGGAATGTGCAGAAAGATCCCACCCAACCGTGTCAACAATTACCAGCCGCCCCACCTACAGCAGCATATGTGGATCCAGTACAGGACCATTAAATCAGCTCAGAACCTACAACTCCAAAGTGTTAGAAAATCATTTCCAATCCCTAGGATCTGCCTCAGAGAAGAAAGGATGTGTGTGTGTGTGTGTGAATGCTGCTGCTATGTTGTGTGTATTTGTGTTTGTGTGTGTGTGTGTGAGTGAGAGAGAGTGCATGTGCATGTGTGTGTCATTGTGAGTGTGTGTGTGACTGTCATTGTGTGTATGTATGTGTGTGTGTGAATGTGTGTGTGAGTGAATGTGTGTGTATGAATGTGTCATTGTGAGTGTGTGTGCGTGAGTGTGTGTGTGAGAGAGTGTGTGTGTGCGCGTCTGTGTTTGTGTGTGTGTGAGAGTGTGTGTGAGTGAATGTGTGTGTGTGTGACTGTGTCATTGTGAGTGTGTGTGTGTGTGTGAGTGTTTGTGTGTGTGTGTGAGTCTGT
>JAHRHZ010000132.1:1810490-1884582 GCA_024137785.1 Ginglymostoma cirratum
GTGAGTTTGTCTGTGTGTGAGTGTTTGTGTGTGAGTGTTTGTGTGTGAGTGTGTGTGTGTGAGTTTGTCTGTGTGTGAGTGTTTGTCTGTGTGTGTGTGTGTGTGTGAGTGTGTGTGTGTGAGTTTGTGTGTGAGTGTTTGTCTGTGTGTGTGAGTGTGTGTGTGTGTGAGTTTGTCTGTGTGTGAGTGTTTGTCTGTGTGTGAGTGTGTGTGTGTGAGTTTGTCTGTGTGTGAGTGTTTGTCTGTGTGTAAGTGTGTGTGTGTGTTTGTGGTAAAATTGCATTGAGCCAAAATGCTGCATGAGATCACCACCATTAGGGATGAATGCTGCTACAGATGTTTAAAAATATGGTTTTCCAGAATTCCTTTCTTTTGCTGCCTGTGCTGTTTTTACATTTTCACTGAAGCAATATGTTGCTCTGAGAAGTCAAATTGCTGCCAACAAAATAAGACAGCTTAAGCAGGGAGAGGGAGTATTCACAGGATCCTGTCATTCCTCTCTGGTGGCTAGGTCTCAGCACTGATCTTATAAACACATGGTGATTGCAATGGAGCAGCAGGTCAGGAAACATGTAGCATCAAGCAATGTTTTAATCTTTTGTGGAGATCGGAATGAGTCTGGATTCACTCCAGAAAAGGCTGTTCAGTAAGGCTGAATTCCTTCAACCCGTTCTTGGCTGTGATGAAAACCCTTGAATGGAGCAGGTATGAAAAGTTTCATTTCAGTTTCCTCACTCTTGCTGTATGCTGTGAGACGACTTTCATTCTCCAAGTAGCTCTGTTCCAGATGGATCTGGCAGTGTGTCTAGTGCTTGTAGCACCTCTGCATTAGTTATTGCGCGTGACAGGCACTTTAAACCAGGGCTTCAGTTAATTTCAACTTGTTCTGCTGTACGAATCCAATCGCACGCCATGTGGCTGATTCTCAATCATTCAGTTGCATAATCCATCACTGAAAGGGTCAACCAGCACCAGCCAATACCTAATGGGGTTGGGCAAACTCTAACAATGTCGAATGTAACCAGCTTCCCACGACATTCCCATGGCAATCCCTGCAGAGACCAATAACTTCTCAGGAAGAAAGAAATCTACATAACACCAACTGGAAGAAATCTGTTGGACAGGATTTCACTTTCTAAAACTTTTACTGGAACAAATCAACTTCAACAAACATAATTCAAACATTGATACGTGAAGAGTATTTCAAAATGAGGCAAATGTTGCTTCCAATAGACAATACAAGAAACATACAACTGCAATGACTCACATTACTCCCCACACAATACAGAACCCCTACATTTGGAAGGAAGCCATTCAGCCCACAGAAGATCTGAAGAGTATCCCACCCAGATCCGATCTCTTGCATTTTAGCATGGCCAATCCACCTAAACTGCACCTCTTTGATTTGTGGGAGGAAATATGCAAACTCCACACTAGATAGTTGCCCAAGGCTGGAATTGAACCTGGGTCCTTAATACTGTGAGGCAGTAGTGCTGACCATTGAGCCTCCGTATATGTCTTTCCAACTCCAACTCTGTTACATAGGATGTGTTGCTTCCCATTTAATTGTTTCAGCTTGAGTCACATTCGCAAGTAGCTGTGATCTATTTGAAGTGTCTAGACCTGGAGTCCTCTGACAAGTTAATGATCCCTACCTCAGTTCACCATGCCAGCCCTGATGGCAAAGGATCCTCACAGAATTTCTTCCACAGCCCCTTAAAATGGTCTAATAGACTCTCTCAGAACATCAGTAACAGCAATGGTTACTGTCCTATTCACAATCTCTTGCTTTTCCTGAATTGTGTCCAGTCCTTTCCAACTGCCTAACATGCACACAACAAAACAGCCTCTGCTCATGTCCCAGTGACCTGCAACACCACCAGAAAGTGTTTGAAGACTGCCAGACAACTCTTCCATGCAGAGAGATCCTTGCTTGTTTTCCATTTGGGTGGCACAGTGGTTAGTACTGACAGCACCAGGTTCCATTCTAGCTTCAGGAAGCTGTCTATGTGGAGTTTGCACATTCTCTCCATGTCTGCATGGATTTCCTCTGGGTACCCCATTTCCCTCCCACAGTCCAAAGATATGCAGGTTAGGTGGATTGGCCAGGTTAAATTGTCCGCTCCACACTCCCCTCCAGCCCTACCACACCCGGCACTTTTCCCTGCATCTGAAGGAAGTGCTACACCTGCCCCTACACCTCCCCCCTCACCCCATCCCAGGCCCTAAGAAGACCTTCCACATCAAACAGATGTTCACCTGCACATCTGCTAATGTGCTATACTGTATCCGCTGTTCCCCGTTGTGGCCTCCTCTATATCGGGGAAACCAAGCAGAGGCTTGGGGACCGCTTTGTGGAACACCTACGCTCGGTTCACACCAAACAACTGCACCTCCCAGTCCTGAACCATTTCAACTCCCCCTCCCACTCCTTGGACGACATGTCCATCCTGGGCCTCCTGCATTGCCACAACGATGCCACCCGAAGGCTGCAGGAACAGCATCTCATATTTCGCTTGGGAACCCTGCAGCCCAAGGGTATCAATGTGGACTTCAAAAGCTTCAAAATCTCACCTCCGCTGACCGCATCCCATAACCAGCCCAGCTCGTCCCCACCTCCCTAACCATTCCTCCCACCTCAAGCTCCACCCCCATCTCCTACCCGCTAATCTCATCCGGCCTCCTTGACCTGTCCGTCGTCCCTGAACCGACCTATCCCCTTCCTAACTCCCCACCTACATACACCTTTACTGGCTCCAAACCCGCCTCTTTGACCTCTCTATCTCCTCTCCACTTATCTTCTCCTTTATCCATCTTCCATCCGCCTCCCCCTCTCTCCCTATTTATTTCAGAATCCCCTTCCCGTCCCCCATTTGAGAAGAAGGGTCTTGACCCAAAACATCAGCTTTCCTGCTCCTCTGATGCTGCTTTGCCTGCTGTGTTCATCCAGCTCTAGACCTTGTTATCTCAGATTCTCCAGCATTGGCAGTTCCTGCTATCTCTATTGTGAGGCCTGCTCTGATAAACTACCTCTGGATCATTTTGATGGAATCATTGTAGGACGACTTAAGAATTGTGCACCACACACTGAAGTTCTAGATAGGAACCTAAGGCATGGCCATTATTAATTAATATAGGAAGGCAATCTTGCCACTAAATACAAAGATGACTGCATAAAACAGTCACCATCTTCAAGGGAAGAGAGGAAAAGAATGAACAAGCAAGTAATTCGAGCTTCCCAAAGCCAGTGGAATGCTGCTGCAATATGGCTGATGTCTGACTTATAACGCAACCCTCAATGGAGATTCAGAGACCAGTGAGAACAATTGCCCATATGCTTTTGCTCTAAAGGCATATTTCCAACTTTCACATCTCCCTCTTGTGCTTTCCTTCTTCATTAGTCAATGGCTCCCTGCTCACTGTGGATGAAAGAATCCTCAGCTGCATCCATCCCATCTCCTCCAGTTAGCCCTCAGCTCATCTATTTCCCCTCTGCAGAAACCACAATGTCCCAAACTTCCAGCCAACAGTCTCCATGTTCACTCGAACATTCCGTGCGACACCCAGCACTGTGCCACCACCAAACACATCTTCCATTTACAGCACTTTGAAAGGATGGTGCCCTGATCTGCTCTCAGGGCCCTCCTACTCCTGCATCCAGAACATGCCCAGCCACCACACTCCTAGGCGAAACTCCTTTCGACTTAGCACGTTGTGTGCACTACTCTGAGGAAGCAAAGCTCAATCTGAGTGATTGCTTTGCTGAACACCTCCGTTTTGCCTGGATGTGTAACCCTGAGCTTTCGGCTACTTGTTACATCTATTCCCCAGATAATGAAATTTAATTTAGTAAAACCTGGAATTATAAAATTAACCTTAGACATGGTGATCATGATAACCATCACTGCTCATTGGAAAGACCCATCTAGTTCACTAATGCCCTTTAGGGAATGCAATCTGCCATCCTTACATGTGACTCCAGACCCACAATATAGTTGATTCTGACTTGCCTCTGCAATGGCCTAGCAAAGTGCTCAGTTGAAGGGCAATTAGGGATTTTTATTTGTATGTGGGAGGTGACCATCATTGGCTGACCAGCATTTATTGCCTGTCTCTAGCTGCCCCTCAAGAAAGGGGAGGGAGGTGTTTGAGATAGACCAAGTGGATTTGAAGGCGGTGGAGGTGGGGAGGTGAAGTTGATGAACTGCTCCAGCTCAGCCTGAGTGTGGGACGCAGCACTGACGCAGTCACCGACATAACGGTGGAAGAGTTGGGAAACAGTCCCGGTGTACGTACTGAAGTGGGACTCTTCGACATAACCGATATACAGGCAGGTGTAGCTGGGGCCCATGCGAGTGTCCATGGCAACCCCCAACCCCCTGCCCACCCCATCCCCCCACCTGCCCCCTCTGGAGAAAGTGGGAAGAATTGAAGGAAAAGTTATTGAAGGTGAGGACTAGTTCGGCAAGGCAGAAGAGGGTGTTGGTGAGGATGGATTGGATGGGTCAGTTGGAGCGGAACAAACCACACCCTCCACCTCTTTGGTAACTGCCATTTCCCTGGCCCCCAGCGTTTTATCTTTACTATGGACGTTCAATCCTTATCCACATCCATACCCCACAAGGAGGGCCTACAGTTTCAGTTTCTTCTTCCCTTCCCGTTCTTGCCCTCTCCGTTTCCATTTCTGGTGACAGTTTATGGACCAATATTTAGTATACATCCACAGACTCCCATAGCTACTTAGATTACACCTTCTCCCACTCTGCAACCTGCAAAAACTCCATCCTGTTTTCCCAATTCCTCCGTCTCCGTTTTCCTTGCTCTGACAAGGAAACATTCTACTCCCAAGCATCCCAGATGTCCACCTTTTTCAAACAATGCTCTTCCCCGCCTCTGTCATCCAGATAGCCCTCCACCACAACTCCTCCATTCCCTGCTCCACAGCTCTAAATCACCCCCACCCCAAACATAATAAGACAGAGTTCCCCCTTGTCCTCACTTTCCACCCCACTAGCCTCTGCATCCAATGTATCATCCTCAAATACTTCTGCCAACTGCAACTAGAACCCACCACCCAGAACATCTTCCACTCCCCACCCCTCTCTGCCTTCTGCAAGAACCATTCCCTTCGCCACTCCTTAGTTTGCACCACACTTCCCGTCAAACACTCCAACCACACCCCCACAATCCCAGTACCTTCCCCTGTAACTGTAAAGGTTGCAACACCTGCCCACACGCCACCTCCCACACCTCCATTCAGGACCCTAAACAATCCTTCCAGGTGAGACAGAGCTTCACCTCCATCTCCTCCAACCTTGCCTACTGCGTCCCGTGCTCCCAACATGGTCTTCCCTACATCAGTGAGACCAAACGTAGACTAGATGACCATTTTGCTAAGCATCTTCGCCTGGCCCAAAACAGCCAGCCCAACCTCCCCAGCGACCAACCACCCATTTCATCTCAGACCCCTCCCCCTCACACAGGTCTGTCCTCGGCCTCCTCCAGCGTCACAGCGACTCAACACAGATTTGAGGAACAGCACCTTACCTTCCGCCTGGGCACCCTACAGCCTGAAGGACTAACATTGAGTTCTCTAATTTCAAATACCCTTCCCACCCATTCCCCCGCCTCTCCTTCCAGCCCCTCCTCCTCCTTTCCATTCCACCTTCTAACCCTCCCCTCCAGCCACTCAGCGGATTTATCCCTGCCATCAACCAACCAGATCATACCTACCAGCAGCGTCCACCTATCACCCCCATTCTGCCTACCCCCTCCACCCTCACTTTATCTGCACCTCCCCCTACCCCCACATCCAGTCCTGGAGAAACCTTAGCTGCTCCTTTCCTCCAGGTGCTATCTGGTAATAGTTGATGGTTGGTCTTGTGAATGGAATGCTTTTCCAGTGACGTTCCACAAGACTCCGTGATGGGACCCCTGCTGTTTTGTACATTAATCATTTGGACTTGAAGGTAGTGCGGAGACACAATTGGGAAATTTGCAGACAACACAAAAATTGGAGTGTAGTGGATAGTATAGAGGAGAGCTGTAAGCTCCAAAATGATTTAGATGGGTTGGTGAAGTGGGCAGGTAAGTGGCAGATGGAATTCAACTCTGATAAATGTGAGGCAATGCATTAGGGTGGTTAAACAGTAAAAGGGAATACATAATAAATGGGAATATATTGACAGGGGTAGATGAATAGAAAGATCCTAGCGTGCGAGTCCTTAAAGGTAGCAGTACAGGTAGATAATGTTGTAAAGAAGGCATATGGAATGCTCTCCTTCATTGGCAGAGGTATAGAATATAAAAGTAGGGGTAAAATGATGAAACTGTATAAGACATTGGTGAGGCTGAAATAGGAGTATTGTGTGCAGTTCTGATCATCACATTGTGGGAAGGAGGGAATTGCTCTAGAGACAGTGCAGAGAAGATTACTAGAATGTTAGATAACAAGCATGGGGCTGGATGAACACAGCAGGTCAAGCAGCATCACAGGAGCAGGAAAACTTGACGTTTCGGGCCTAAACCCTTCATCAGAAGGGTTATTTCTGATGAAGGGTTTCTGATTGAAGGGTTTAGGCCCGAAACGTCAAGTTTTCCTGCTCCTGTGATGCTGCTTGACCTGCTGTGTTCATCCAGCCCCATGCTTGTTATCTCGGATTCTCCAGCATCTGCAGTACCTTTTATCTCCATTACTAGAATGTTGCCTGGTCTGGAGAATCGTAGCTATGAGGAGAGATTGGAGAGGTTGGGGTTGTTTTCCTTGGAACAGAAAAGGTTGAATGGTGACATGATTGAAGTGTACAGAATTGTTAGGGGAGAGATAGAGGAGACAGGAGGAAACTGTTTCTCTTTGCAGAGAGTTCAATAAACAGGGGTCATATATTCACGTTAAGGGGCAGAAGGATTAGAGGGGGTGTAAGGAAAAGGATTTTTACACAGAGGGTGGTGGGTGTCTGGAAATTGCTGCCTCAGTGGTGGAGTCAGGGGTACATAACTCTTTCAAAAATTATCTGGATCTGCATCTTAAGTGCTGTAAAGCTGCAGGCCTATGGGCCATGTGCAGGAAGATGGGATTAGAAAAGGCATCTGGGTATCTTTGATTTGGCATGGACATGATGGGCTGAATGACTCCTTTCTGTGCTGTATCATTTCTATGGTTCTATGGAATAAAGTTGATGAGCTAAGGGCACAGATAGACACATGGCAACGTTGTATCATTGAAATAATGGAAACCTGCCTTAAAGAAAGGTGAGGATGGCAGCTTAATGTCCCTGGAGATAGAGTTTTCAGGCAGGATAGAAAAAGGGTTTTAAAAAGGCAGCGTATAACATTATTGGTTGAAGAATTAATCACTATGAGTAGATGTGATATATTAAATAAAGTCTCAAATCAGGCCAAATGGATTGAGCTCAGAAACAAGAAAGGAGCAGCCACACTGCGTGCCACAGACCTCCAAATAATGGGAGAGAGTGAGAGAAGCAAATTTCTGAGTGTGCACCAATAGGACAATTAGTTGGCAATTTCAATTACACAGTTGAAGGGGTTGGGAAGGTGACTCAGTAGTTAGCACTGTTGCCTACTAGCTTATGGCATCATTGAACATGTAAATCTCTGATTGATATTTCAAGCCTTTCTTTAGTCACTCTCTTGCTCTTAATGCACTGTTAAAAACACCTTAGGATTTATCCTTTAGTAAAAACTGGCCAATATTTTTCATGTCATATCTTCCTGAATTTATTTTTCAATTAACCTCCGTATTATCTAAACTCCCTGAGGCTTCCTAAAGTTTTAGTTTTATGAGATTGTCATAAGCTCTATTCTACTGCTTTATCTTAATGTATATGCTTCTGGATAACCAGGAGACTTCAGATTTCTCTTGAATGCTAGGTGTCTTTCACACTGTTTGTATCCCAGGTATTAGTTAGAATAGAAGAGAATTCCCACAGCAGACCATTTGGCCCATTGAGTCCACACTGACCCTGCAAAGAGCATTCCACCCAGACCCATCCCTGTAATGCTGCATATCCCATGGCTAACCACCTCACCTGCATGTCTTTGGACTGTGGGAAGAAGCAGAACACCTGGAGGAAAGAGAGATAACAAGGTGTAGAGCTGGATGAACACAGCAGGCCAAGCAGCATCAGAGGAGCAGGAAGGTTGATGTTTAGGGCCTAGACTGTTCTTCAGAAATGGGGGAGGGGAAGGGGGTTCTGTAATAAATAGGGAGAGATGGATAGAAGACAGACTGGTCAAAGAGGTAGGGATGGAGCCAGTAAAGGTGAGGAGGATATGGGTCAGTCCGGGGAGGACAGACAGGTCAAGGGGGTGGGATGAGGTTAGTAGGTAGGAGATGGGGGGTGGGGCTTGAGGTGGGAGGAAGGACAGGTTAGGGAGGTGGGGACAAGCCATGCAGACACAGGGAGAATGTGTGAACTCCATACAGACAGTTGCCTGTCATGTGAAGCTGAGAACCATCTCCTCTGTAGGGTTCAGGAGTTTCAGGTGACCTTGACCCTGCTAGTTCTGCTCTCCTCCTTTCCTATCCTTAAAAAGGATGTTTCACTCCATTTCATAAGACCATAAGGCATAGGAGCAGAAGTTAGGCCATTCAGTCCATCGAGTCTGCTCTGCCATTCAATCATGGCTGATAAGTTTCTCAACCCTATTCTCCCACTTTCTCCCCGTAATCCTTGATCCCTTTGACAATCAAGAACCTATTGCTGATGTTCCTGCTACAGTTGAAGAGTTGGATATGTGTAGGGATGCAGTAGCACTGGTCAACACAATGTGGAACTGGAGGAACACAGCAGGTCAGGCAGCATCAGGGGAGCAGGAAAGTCGATGTTTCGGGTTGGTACCATTCTTGTGAACTGGTAGCTGTATGAGAGTGTGGTCTCTGGATGTTAGGTATGAATCCTAAGTGAGAGGGAGTGCCACTAGATGAGTGTGCGGGTGTTGCAATGTGAGAGATTGGTGATCGGGTGAGTGTGAAATGATGTGTGATGATGTATTCACTGACTGACTGTTTGTGTGGAGATAATTAAATCTCTTATGAAACTGCTGCAGCTCCAATGTGGAGATGTTAGGAGTTCCCAGGCCACTTGGTGTCACTCTATTTTTAGATGGTCGTTAAGAAATATGACATCTCTCCTCTTACCCAGCTCTATAAGAAATGTTTCCACCAACCACATGTGTCAACTCGGAACCCTCTTTCATCCCTGGTGTTCAATGTTCTCATTTATATTCTACCAGTTTTCCCTTCAAGGACAATCTGCCTTTATGAGCAAGTTGGCTCCACCTTGTGGTGTCTGCACAACAGTGCCGGCTGTGCTCAGAGGCAGTGTGTAGAGGAAGGAAACTGAGTGAGAACTACCGGACCTATAATCATACAAACGAGATGGGTACACCAAATTTCTGTGCTACCCATGTCATTCAGAAGAGACACAGGCAAGTTGCAAATCATGCACCCTGTGCCCAAAAATAAATTTCTAGCCGTAACTCTGCATCTCTCTCCACAAATGCTGACTGAAGCTGCTGAGTGTTTTCAGCATTTTCATTTAAATTTCCAACATTACTAGCCATTCTGGTCGTGGATTTTCCACAAAGGGGAGGTTATGTGTAGGGGACAGGGTGCTTATAGCATCGAGAGGAAGAAAGGCGCCAACTTCAGGACATGGCTCAGGGACTCACAGTAAAGCCATGAAATAAATCCCAGTCCGCTCATCAAACTATTCATATATAACAAGATCCAACAATGTTTCACTTCTGTTTTTTTTAATACATTTCTTTTATGGAAAGCGTTATTTTTAGAAATTAGGGACTGATCTTCCGCACTTTTGCAACTGCCTGTCTGAACGTGTTACACAGAGCTCACTGTCCTACAGGACTCTTTCAGTAAAACGCTCCACATATTTTCATTACAAAGACCACATTCCTTTCCTTTCTTTGTTTAAACTGACGTGGTGACCCCTGACCTTTTTTTAAACGGAATTTTCAGCCGCTCCTCAAAGAAAACAGGAATTAAGTTTTGATTCTTATGTTTGAAAAGAAACCCCCAGCATCATGACCTGGTGAACAGTTCCAGATATCAGTCTTTACTTGACAAAGAGTAGCAAATGCTTTAACCAGATAACTGGTGCTTCTACACTCTGTGCTGGCCACCGCTGAAATAATTCACTAAAACAAGGAATAATAATTAGTCAGAGATGGTAGGAACTGCAGATGCTGGAGAATCTGAGATAACAAGGTGTAGAGCTGGATTAGTCAGTAACGTTATAGAATCACCCTCCACCAACCAGTTTGAATGATCTGCATATGAGCTGCTGATCTTACTGCAGCCATCCAGGATATTGGCGGGGTTGGTGGCGGGGCGGTGGGGGTGTTGCAGGAGGGAGAACTGACCCACACTATTCACATGCAACCTGGCTGCCAGTGAACTGGATATGAAAATTCAGAAGGTGGAGAATAACAGCACAATGCAGGGAAGCATAAAACTCAATGTACAAATATTCTTAAAAGTGTTGCTGAGGAGGTTAAGAGTAGTAAATGTGTGCATGATTTGAGAATTTGTATTTTAATCTTTTCACTATGTAAGATGTCTTCTATTTTGTGTCAGGAACAGGATCATTATCTGGCAGATTGAGGTGAGTGTGTGCATTCTCACCACCTTTAGTGGCGCCTGCTCATTGGTTCAAGGTGCCATTTTTTTCAGATAGCAGCAGAGAGTGGCTATTGCTTGGTTTCTCACACACTCCACATTGACAAAAAACTTTAACAGCATCAGGGGATGCAGATATGGAACCACACACAGCAGACATTTGAATGGGCAGAGGAGTCAAGGCTGTTGACAATAGGGATTCCCACTCCCCCTCTGCTCTGGAGTCACCAAATCAGTCCCTTCAGAGGCACAAATAATGCACTGACAAAGGCTGCCCCCTACACAGATTCAGCTGGGCCACTCTGTTACAAGTCCTCATTGAGGATTCCTCACCAGCTCAGTCTTAAATTCACACCCTTTTATTCTGAGACTTTGCCCTCTGGTCCTAGACTTTCCCACAAGGGGAAACATCCTCTCACTATTGACCTTGTCGAGCCCCTTAAGAATTCTATATGTTTCAATGAGATCACTTCTCATTCTCCTAAATTCCAGTGAGTAAACTGCCAAACTGTTTTGCCTTTGCTCACAAGACAATCCTTCCATCATCCTAGGGATCATCCTGGTGAACCTTCTCTGAACTGCCTCCAATAAAATAATACATTTTCTTAAATAAGAGGTCCAAACTGCTCACAGTACTCCAGATGTGGTCTCACCAGCACCTTGTACAGTTGTAGTTAGACTTCCATACTCTTATACTCCTATCCCCTTGAAATAAGGGCCAACTTTCCGTTAGCCTTCCTGATTACCTGCTGCACCTGTGTTTCAGCTTTCTGCATTTCGTGCACAAGTCCCCTCAAGTCCCTTTGTGCTCAGTTTTCTGCAGCTTTTCACCATTTAAATAATGCTGTTCTTATGTTCTCCCTTCCAAAATGAAATTCACATTTTCCACATTATTCTCCATTTGCCAACATTTTGCTCACTTACTTAATCATTCAATATCTCTCTGCAATCTGTTTGTTTCCCTCTCACAACCTGCCATTCCATCTATTTTTGTGTCATCGGAAAATTTGGCTACAATACATTTGCTTCCTTCGTCGAAGTCATTAATACATACTGTAAACGGTTGCAGTCCTAGCACTAATCCCTAGAACTCCACTGGTTACAGGTCACCAACCTGAAAATGAATCCCTTATCCCCACTCACTGATTCCTGCCCATCAACCAATTCTCTATTTATGCCACTGTACTAGCTCCAACACTGTGGGCTCTTACGATTTAACCTTTTCTGAGGTACCTTGTCAGACGCCTTCTCAGAGTCCAAATATAACACATCTACTGGCTGAGACTTCATCAAAAAACTCTTAATAAATTAGATAGAACCAATTTCCCTTTTAATGAAGCCAAGCTGACTCTGCTTGACTAAACGATCATTTTCCAAATGTGTTGCTATTACTTCCTTAATAACTGATCCAAATACTTTTCCAACTACAAATGTTCGGCCAATCGACCTACGGTTACCCGCTTTTTGCCTTCCTCCCATTTGGAAAGGGGTGCCACTTTGGCATTTTTTTCCAAACCCCTGGTACTTCTCCAGAGTCCAAGGATTTTTGAAAACTTATAACCAACACATGCGCCATCTCTGTAGCTACATCTTTTAGCATTCTAGGATACAATCCATCGGGACCAGGGGACTTACCTGCCTCTAGCCTCATTCGTTTGTCTAATAAGTGATGGGGCCTCTAGTGATGGTGATGGTACTTAATGTGTGCATCAACCATCAAAGTTTGCAGGACAAGTAAAGAGAGCAGTCGAAAACATACAGTATCCCAGGCTTTATTAATATAGGAAAAGAGCAAGTGAGTTATGTTGAACTTGCGCTACTGGCCTGGTCTTAGCTGGCGTATTGTGTTCAGTAGTGGTGCTGAACTTTAGGCAGAATGTAAGTACACTGGGAAAGTGCAGAAGAGGTTTACAAGAATGTTTGCCGGGGACGAGAAACTTCATTTGTGAAGATAGATTGGAGAACCTGGGTCAATTATCCAAGGAGAAGGCTAGACATGCTCTTATTGAACATTTTCAAAGTCATCAAAGTGTGGACATAGTAGACAGCGAGAAACCATTCCCACTCCTGAAAGGACCAAGATGAGAGGCACAGATCTTAAGTAATTTGCAAAAGTCAAGAATCAAAGATTTGAAGTAATTGGTAAAAGAATCAAAAGTGACAGGAGGGTTTTTTGTACCCCACAGCAAGCAATTAAGACCTGGATTCCACTGCCTGAGAATCTGCTGAAGGCAGATTCAACCAAGGATCTCAAAAGGGAAGTTGACAGTTTTCCGAAAAGGAAATAATGTGCAGGATTATGGGGAGAAGGCAGGAGCATTTTCCCAGCCTCCCACCCACTCTCACACTTTTCCCCACTCCCTCCCTCCCACTCCCTCCCTCTCTCACTTCTCACCCCCTCCCTGCCTCATTCACCACTCTCTCCCTCACTCCTCACTCCCTTACTCCTTCCCTCACTGACTCCCACTCCCCCCTCTCTCAGGAAGGGCATAGTCTCAGTGGGATGTCCAGTTAGGCTGAAGCTGGGGGAATGTCCAGGCCGGTCCGCTCCTCCCGTGCCGCTGTCGGGTTCCTGGGTGGTGCCGTGGCCCTACCCGTCCAGACCCTGGGGAAGGCACGGTCCGGGCTGGCAGGAACACCCACTGTGAGCCTGGGGAACAGGGTGAGCGGTGGGCCAGGCTCAGTCAGGAGTAGCCTCATGGAGCACCACGTCCCCGCCCTGCAGGTCTGCTCCCTGGGGAGTGGGGAGCAGACATCCCTCACAGGATCACCCCTCACCTCACAATGGATCACTGCCTCACAGGATCCCCTCCCCCAATGACAGGATCACCCTTCACTGGATCCCCTTCCACACTTTCCCTTTTCTCTTTCAAAACACAACCTCCCCCTGCAACCAGATCACCTCCATCATGGTCTCAGAATCCACTCCCCCACTTACAGGATCACCTCTCACAGGATCCCCTTCCCACACCCTCACAGTATTAGCCTCCTCTACTCTCACAGGATTCACCTTCCCTGCTCACAGGCTCCTATTCCCCACTCACAGGATTACTCCTCACGGAATCCCTTTCCCCACTCATAGGATCACCTCTCACAGGATCCCATCCCGGACTCTCACAGGGTCACTCCATGCATAATTCCCCTCCCCCACTCGCAGGATTCCTTTCTCCACTCATGGGATCTTAGCAACCACCCCCCCGCCCCACCCCCTTACTCATAGCATCACCTCTCATAAGATCTGTTCCCCACTCACACAATCATCCCTCACAGGATCATGCTTCATTGGATCCCCTCCCACACTCTCACAGAATACCCTCCCTCTTTCTCTCCAAATCCCCTCCCTTCTCATAGGATCATTCCTGGCAGGATCCTCCTCTCCCAGTCTCACAGGAACCCTCTCCCCAGTCTCAGGATTCCTTCCACTACTGTTCCCCTCCCCTAAGATCCCCCTCCCCCATTCTCACAGAATCACCCTTCACAGGATCCCTCTCCCCTGCTCTCACATTGGAACCTCTGACTCACACATGATTCTGCTCCCCAACCCCTCTCAGGATTCCCAATCTCGATCACCCCCTCCCCTCCTAGGGTAACCCAAATCCTTAGGATGCCCTCGCCCACACATTGGATCCCTGTCCTGCCCCACTCTCAGTTAGGGGCTATCAGGCAGGGGGAGTAAGGGTACAGTTGAGTCCATGAGGGGGTGTCACATATCTGTGGTGAGCATCGAAGGAGTTGGGGGGTGTCCCATCAGAGGGTTGGGGGAGATCATGTCTGGTGGATGGAGTCACGTGTCTGTGGTACTTTGGCAACTTTAATCAGAAAACTGAGTGATGAACTGTGGAGTCAATTTTATACGTTCACAGTTAGAGCAGGTTTTAATTCATCTTAACTTTTCCTCGGCAACAGCTAAATTAAATCAATCGGAAACCCCTGAGTTTCCTTCTCTAACTCAAAGTTGGGAATCTATTCGGAAGGTTTTAGTCACTGGGTAATTCACCATTGCAAGGTTCAATTTCTCAGGCATTTCCCAAAGAGTTGTCTGTGTCAGGGCTTCTGCACGGTCCCAATGTACAACTGCAGACTATGCTTTGGCAATGAAAATCTTCCAATTATGGGGAATTATAGGCCAGTTAGCTTAACTTGTGTAGTGGGGATAATGCTTAAATCTATCATCAAGGAAGAAATAGCAAGACATCTAGATAGAAATTGTCCCATTGGGCAGACGCAGCATGGTTCATGAAAGTGTGGTCATGTTTAAGTAATTTACTGAAATTCTATGAAGACATTATACGAGCATGGTGGATAATGGGGACCCAGTGGATGTGGTGTATTTGGATTTCCAAAAGACATTCGCCAAGGTGCCGCACAAAAGGCTGCTGCATCAGATAAAGGTGCATGGTGCTACAGGTAATGTATTAACATGGATCGAGGATTGGTTAACTAATAGGAGGCAAAGAGTGGAGATAAATGAGTGCTTTTCTGACTGGCCATCAGTGACTAGTGGTGTGCCTCAGGGTTCAGAGTTGGGACCACAATTATTTATGATCTACATAGATGATTTTGAGTTGGGGACCACGTGTAGTGTGTCAAAGTTTGTGGGTGACACTAAGATGAGTAGTAGAGCAAAGTGTGCAGGGGACTCTGAAAGTTTGAAGAGGGATATAGATAGTTTAAGTGAGTGGGCAACAATCTGGCAGATGGCATTCAATGCTGATAAATGTGAAGCCATCCATTTTGGTAGGAATAACAGTAGAAGGGATTATTATTTGAACGATTAAAATTTGCAGCATGCTGCTGTGCAGAGTGACCTGGGTATCCTTGTGCATGAAGGTGGGTTTACGGTTGCAGCAGATAATTAAGAAGACAAATGGAATTTTGTCCTTCATTGTTAGAGGGATGGAGTTTAAAAACAGGGAGGCTATGCTGCAGCTGTATAGGGTGCTGGTGAGGCCACACTTGGAATACTGTGTACAGTTTTGGTCTCCTTACTTGAGAAAGGATGTACTGGCACTGGAGGGGGTGCAGCAGAGGTTCACTAGATTGATTCCAGAGTTGAGAAGGTTGGATTATGAGGAGAAACTGAGTAGACTGGGATTATACTCATTGGAATGTAGAAGAATGAGGGGGACTCTTATAGAAACATATAAATTATGAAGGGAATAGACAAGATAGAAGCAGAGAGTTTGTTTCCACTGGTGGGTGAAACTAGAACAAGAGGGCATTGCCCCTAAATAAGGGGAAGCAGATTTAGGACTGAATTGAGGAGGAACTTCTTCACCCAAAGGGTTGTGAATCTGTGGAATTCCCTGCCCAGTGAAGTGGTTGAGGCTTCCTCATTGAATGTTTTTAAAGCTAAGATAGAAAATTTTTTGAACAGTAAAGGAATTAAGGGTCATGGTGAGTGGGTGGGTAAGTGGAGCTGAGTCCATGGAAAGATCAGCCATGATCTTATTGAATGGCAGATTAGGCTTGAAGGGCCAGATGGCTTCTGGTTCTTATTTCAATTGGATGATCTATGCTAATATGATCAGGCAGGCCCTCATTTGCAGCTTCTGCGTTTTTCTAAACAAAAATAAATCAGAGACACTTGGGGCTGCACACTCATAGACTTTTTGCCCAAAAGAGGCTGAGTGGGTTTTTATTCTTTGATAAGTCGTAGACATCTCTGGCTAGGCCAGCATTTATTGCCTATCCCTTACTTGAGAAGGTGTCGATGAGCTGACATTAGTTTTGTAGATAATGTAGAGGCTTTGGAGAGACTGGAAGTGATTTATTTACCACAGAATTCACAGCTTCTGATCTGCTCTTGCAGCCACAATTTTTACACGGCTAGTCCAGTTCTGTTTCTGATTAATCTTAGTCCTCAGGATGTTGATGGTGGGGAAACAGTGATGGTAATGATGGTAATGTCTCCCTAATTCTGACCTTACAATGGAGGGAAGGTCAGTGATGAAGCAGCTGAAGATATCTTGGCCAAGGATAATACTTCCCTGACGAACTCCCGCAGTGATGTCCTGTAGCTGAGATGGCTGGCCTCCAACAACTACAACCATACAGTCCCATTTCTGAAGAAGGGTCCCGATCCAAAACGTCAGCTTTCCTGCTCCTCTGATGCTGCCTGGCCTGCTGTGTTCCTTCAGCTCCACACTGTGTTGTCTCTGGATTCATCAGCAGCAGCTCTTACTATCTCTGAGTGAGCCACAACCATCTTCCTTTGTGCCAGGTCTGACATCAACCGTGATATTGTCCTGATTCTCTCTGTTGCAAAATTGAGATATTAGCATGACCCCACTCATCCTTTTACCACCATTTGACTATTTGTGCGCTTTTAGAAGAGATTCAGGACAATGTCCTCACCTCAAGCATCTTCGCCTTTTCCATGAAGCAGTCCATACCCACATATAGTGTGACCTGAACAGCATTCAGTTTCAGGCTGATAAGTAGCAAGAGGCAGAGTTTTCTGAACAACTTTAAACCATCTGGAAGACCTAAATTAGGAGTGTGATGGATTACCCTTCATTTTTCTGGATGGGTGCAGCTCCAACAATACTGTAATCCCAAATGCCATCCAAGATAAAACACAATCCATTTAATTGATATTCCATCTTCAACAAGCCAAATACTCACTGGCAGATCTACCAGATGCTCTGCAGGTGTTGACCAATGCTTCTTTGACAGCACTTTCCAATCATGTAAACTGTGCTGTCTTGAAGGACAAAGGCAGCAGACACATGGGAATGGCACAAACTGCAAGTTACCTTCCAAGATACTCACCGTTCTGACTTGGAAATGTATCACTGTTCCCTTCACTATCGCTGGGTCAAAAACCTGGAACTCCCATCCTAATAGCAATGTGGGTGTGCCTACAGCACATGGACTACAATGGGTCATGAGCCTAACTCACCACAACCTTCTTAGGGCATTTCAGGCTGGTCAATAAATGCTGTCCCAGCCAGCAAAGCTACATCTCATGAACAACTTTTGCAAATAGGAACATAGGCTGTTTGAGCTTGCTTCACTATTTAAAAGATCATTTGCTATCTGCTGAATAAAAACAGAAAGAACTGTGGATGCTGTAAATCAGGAACAAGAACAGAAGCTGCTGGAAAAGCTCAGCAGGCTTGGCAGCATCTGTGAAGAAAAATCAGAGTTAACGTTTTGGGTCCAGTTCTGAGGAAGGGTCACCAGACCTGAAACGTTAACTCTGATTTCTCTTCACAGATGCTGATATTCCTGTTGAGCTTTTCCAACAACTTCTGTTTTTGTTCCTGTGTTTGCATTTGCTACCTGCTTGTGGTTTCATCTCCTTTTTCTTATTTCTTAGGTTTATTTATGTGGATTGCGCTCAGCTTCTCAAAGATTACTTGACATTCTGTCGGCTATAACACTTTTGCCTATTTTCATAACAAATCTGTTACAGCTGCAGCTATTGTGCAGAGTTAAGCACGAATTTCTGATGAAAAAAATACATTACCAGTTTTAGGGATGGGGAAATCAATCAGAGCTTTCACTTTTGCTGTCCTTGTTAACACTTGCCCTTGTTCTACAGTGTGTCCGAGGTAAGTTACCCAAACTCACTCTTGGCAAGATTTATTACTAAGCCAGCTAACTGCAATTGCTCAAACAGGTCTTCTAACGGGTGTGACTGTATATTACAACATCACCTAAATAAACTGTGAGACACTTTAGCTACAACTTGATTTATAAGTCTTTAGAATAAAGCTGGGGCATTTTTAAGCCCAAATGGAATAACTCAACATTGATACAACTCATTTGGTGTAAGAAAGACCAATATCACTTTTGCATTGATGTTACTTGCCATTACTGCTTTAGTACATCAAATGTTAAAAAGATGTGGCACTGCCAGCCCTATCAGGACAATCTTCTAAACGAAGTAATTAAGGGATGAATCAGTTCTTGTTGCTGTATTGAGTTTTCTGTAATTATGCAGAATCTATTAAACCCATCCAGATCAGGAACTAACAGCATTGGTGAACTCCTACTACTTTTTCTAGGTTCAATGAAGTCACTTTCTAGCATGCATCGAATCTCCATTTCTACCTGAGCTTGCATTGATGGCCTTAACTAAGAAGGACCTTGTTTTATTTGTACTGATTCCCCTATGCCCACATAATGCCTGACTAACAGAATACATCTCGGTGTGTCTCTACAGATTATGTTATTTTTCCTAAGTAACAGGGTTGAATCAGTGAATGTTGTGTATCTGGACTTTCAGAAGTCTTTTGACAAGGTTCCACACAAGTATTTATTAGGCAAAAATAAAGCTCATGATATTGGAGGTAATGTACTGAAGTGGATGGAGGACTGTTTGACAGACAGGAAGTAGAGAATTGCAATAAACGGGTCCTTTTCAGAGTGGCAGACAGTGATGAGTGGGGTACTTCAGGGTTCAGTGCTGGGACCCCACTGATTTGAGTATCGGAGTAAGGATATCTTGCAGCAGTTATACAGGGCCTTGGTGAGGCTACATCTTGAGTACTGTGTGCAGTTTTGGTGTCCTAGTCTGAGGAAGGACATTGTTGCTATTTAGGGAGTCCAGCGAAGGTTCACCAGACGGATTCCCGGGATGGCAGGACTGACACATGAAGAAAGATTGGATTGACTGGGCTTGTACTCACTGGAATTTAGAAGAATGAGGGGGGATCTCACAGAAACATATAAAATCCCGATGGGACTGGACAGGCTAGATGTGAGAAGAATTTTCCTGATGTTGGGAAAGTCCAGAACTAGGGATTACAGTCTAAGAATAAGGGGTAAGCCATTCAGGACTGAGATGAAGAAGAATTTCTTCGCTCAGAGAGTAGTGAACCTGTGGACTTCTCTACCATGAAAGCTATTGGGACCAGTTTGTTAGACGTATTCAAGAGGGAGCTGGACATGGTTCTTGTGGCTAAAGGGATCAAGGGATATGGAGAGAAAGCAGGAATGGCATACTGAAATTGCCTGATCAGCTATGATCATATTGAATGCTGCTGCAGGCTCAAAGGACTGAATGGCCAACTCCTGCACCTATTTTCTATGTTTCTATGTTTACTAGATCATCTCATTGCGCTTCCTCAAAGTATGAGAATGTGGTGTTTAACTGTACCAGTATTTCAGTATTGACTGTTCAGATTATATGAGGTTCACTTTATGAATTATCTACCTGTCCTTCTACATCACTGTTACTGACTCTGTCATCCTCCACTGCTTGTACATTCTGACATACTTGCTCTTTCTTATCTTCCTCACTGCAATAATAATGCTTCAACATGTACATATGACAGAACTGATTCTTTGTCATGTGATCTGGAGAACCTGCCAGGTAAGTCACTTTAGTAACCCTCCTAACTCCCTTATATGGACCACTGAATCTCAGTTTCAGAGGTTTATCTTGTAAAGATAATAACTATAAGACTTTGTCTCCTGTTTGAATGGACAAACATACTACATTTCAAACTGAGGAATATGCAGCAAGCTGGTATCATTGTGAAGTTAAAGGAGTCTGCAGTGAGCTAGCTTCTATGTGAAGCAGACAGAACAAGAGAGTGGAGGAGCCAGTGCTTCTGAAATGCTGTGAGAGAGAGAAAGAGCAGGAACTCTGAAGAGCAGGACAGAGTGCAGGGACAGAGATTTCTCAAACAGAGTCAGCAGCTTCATTAAGTGAAGAGTGAACCTGTGTGAAAAGGGGTTGTGGAAGAAGGCACAAAAACAAAGTTGCTGGAAAAGCTCAGCAGGTCTGGCAGCATCTGTGAAGAGAAATCAGAGTTAAAGTTTCAGGGCTGATGACCCTTCCTCAGAAGTTCGTTCCTGATTTTTACAGCATCTGTAGTTCTTTCCGTTTTTATTTAGTGGAAGAAGGTACCTTTAGCTGGTTTCTATTTGAAAGTGTCAAAGTATGACATCACAGAAAAACAGGTAGGTGATTGGTGGGCATTTCTTTCAATTGAAATTGGTTTAAACTAAGTGATGTTGTCATAGCTCGACAGTACAGTTGAGAAATTCATCTTTAAAAAATTTAACTCCAAATTAATTGGATTGAATAGAGATGGCTGGCAGGCAATGTGTTGCAGCTGGGGTATGTGGGAGCTGGTGGATGCCAGTGGTGTTTATGGTGACTACATCTGCAACAAATGCTGGCTCCTTGAAGAGATTTGGCTCCCAGCCGATGACTTGGAGTCCAAGCAGCAGATATTGCGACACATAAGGGAGAGGAACAGGTACCTGGACACTATTCTTCAGGAGATAGTCACACTTCTTATATTAATTACATCAAATGTGGTCTCAATCAGGGACAGGAGGGCGAGGCAGGAAAGAACATCCAGAATTTAGCTTTGAAAGAACCTCAGCCAGTGCCCTTATCTAATAGACACAAGGTTCTAGCCCCTGGTGTGGATGAGAGCTCTGGCTGCAGGGAGGATGAGTGGACTGGCCACTGCACCATGATCCAGAACGCCCTTCAAGTGTGGGGAGAAAAGAGAAATAGAGAGGGGGAAGTTGAGTAGGAGGGACCATCATGGTAATCTCAGCCAGCATGGGAACTGAAGCCATGCATCATTCTGCATCATGGATCAGTCATCCAGCCAACTGAGAACAACAGACAAAAAGGAAATGGCTACTTTTGTTAACAAAGGGAGGTATTAGTTTGGTGGTGAGTAGATTACATGCAATACATTATGATGTGCAATCTATTTGGGTGGAACCAACGAATGGCAAGGGAAAGAAATCACAAATGGGAATCATCCAAGGGCCCTGAGAAATTGCCTCACTGTAGGACAAAGTATAAACCAGCAAATAATGGAGGCATGTAAGAAGGGCACCAGAATTGTCATGGGTGATTTTAATCTGCTTTTGACTGGACATATCAGATGGCCAAGGGTGACAGGGACTACAAATTTCTAGTGTGCATCAGGGGTTGCTTCTTAAAGCAGTCTGTTAGAGTCGTAGAGTCATACAGCACAGAAACAGACCCTTTGGTCCAACTCGTCTATGCTGACCAGATATCCTAAATAAATCTAGTCCCATTTGCCAGCATTTGACCCATATCCCTCTAAACCCTTCCTATTCATATACCCATCCAGATGCCTTTTAAATGTTGTAATTGTACCAGCTTCCACCACTTCCTCTGGCAGCTCATTCTATACACGCACCACCCTCTGCGTGAAAAAGTTACCCCTTAGGTCCCTTTTAAATCTCTCCCCTGTCACCTGAAACCTATGCCCCTCTGGTTTTGGGCTCCCCTACACAGGGGAAGAGCCCTTGTCTCTTTACCCTACCCATGTCACTCATGATTTTATAAACCTCTATAAGGTCACCCCTCAGCCTCTGAAGTTTCAGAGAAAACAGCGCCAGCCAATTCAGCCTGTTCCTATAGTTTAAACCCTCCAACCCTGGCCACATCCTTGTAAATCTTTTCTGAACCCATTCAAGTATCACAACATCCTTCCTATAGCAGGGAGACCAGAATTGCACGCAGTATTCCAATAGTGGCCTAACCAATGTCCTGCATTAGGGAACTGGAGCTGGAGCTGGATGAACTTCGGATCATTCGGGAGGCTGAGGGGGTGATTGAGAGGAGTTACAGGGAGGTAGTCACACCTCAGGTACAAGAAAAAGATAGATGGGTTACAGTCAGGGGACGGAAAGGGAACAGGCAGACAGTGCAGGGATCCCCTGTGGCCGTTCCCCTCAGTAACAAGTATACCGTTTTGGATACTGCTGAGGGGGATGACTTAACAGGGGTAAGCCATGGGGTACAGGTCTCTGGCACAGAGTCTGTCCCTGTTGCTCAGAAGGGAAGGGGGGAGAGGAGGACAGCATTAGTCATTGGGGACTCCATAGTTAGAGGGACAGATAGGAGATTCTGTGGGAACGAGAGAGACTCGCAGTCGGTGTGTTGCCTTCCGGGTGCCAGGGTCTGTGATGTCTCGGATTGGGTTTTCGGGATCCTTAAGGGGGAGGGGGAGCAGCCCCAAGTCGTGGTCCACATAGGCACCAATGACATAAGTGGGAAAAGGGATGGGGATGTAAGGCAGAAATTCAAGGAGCTAGGGTGGAAGCTTAGAGCTTGAACAAGCAGAGTTGTTATCTCTGGTCTGTTACCCGTGCCACGTGCTAGCGAGGCGAGGAATAGGGAGAGCGAGCAGTTGAACACATGGCTACACAGATGGTGTAGGAGGGAGGGATTCAGATACCTGGATAATTAGAACTCATTCTGGGTAGGTGGGACCTCTACAAACGGGATGGTCTGCACCTGAACCAGAGGGCTACCAATATCCTGGGGGGGAAATTTACTAATGCTCTTCGGGAGGGTTTAATCTAATTCAGCAGGGGGATGGGAACCTGAATTGTAGCTCCAGTGTACAGGAGGTTGAGAGTAGTAAGGTCATGAATAAAGTTTCAAGGTCGCAGGAGTGTACCGGCAGGCAGGAAGGCGGTTTGAAGTGTGTCTACTTCAACGCCAGGAGCATCCGGAATAAAGTGGGTGAACTAGCAGCATGGGTTGGTACCTGGGACTTCGATGTTGTGGCCATTTCGGAGACATGGATAGAGCAGGGACAGGAATGGTTGTTGCAGGTTCCGGGGTTTAGATGTTTCAGTAAGATCAGGGAAGGTGGTAAAAGAGGGGGAGGTGTGGCATTGTTAGTCAAGGACAGTATTATGGTGGTAGAAAGGACGTTTGATGAGGACTTGTCTACTGAGGTAGTGTGGGCTGAGGTTAGAAACAGGAAAGGAGAGGTCACCCTGTTAGGAGTTTTCTACAGGCCTCTGAAAAGTTCCAGAGATGTAGAGGAAAGGATTGCAAAGATGATTCTGGATAGGAGAGAAAGTAACAGGGTAGTTGTTATGGGGGACTTTAACTTTCCAAATATTGACTGGAAACGCTATAGTTCGAGTACTTTAGATGGGTCAGTTTTTGTTCAATGTGTGCAGGAGGGTTTCCTGACACAGTATGTAGATAGGCCAACAAGAGGCGAGGCAACATTGGATTTGGTGCTGGGTAATGAACCAGGCCAGGTGTTAGAATTGGAGGTAGGTGAGCACTTTGGTGATAGTGACCACAATTCAGTTACGTTTACTTTAGTGATGGAAGGGGATAGGTATATATCGCAGGGCAAGAGTTATAGCTGGGGGAAAAGCAATTATGAGGCGATTAGGCAAGATTTAGGATGCATAGGATGGGGAAGGAAACTGCAAGGGCTGGGCATAATTGAAATGTGGAGCTTGTTCAAGGAACAGCTACTGTGTGTCCTTGATAAATATGTACCTGTCAGGCAGCGAGGAAGTGGTCGAGCAAGGGAACCATGGTTTACTAAAGAAGTTGAATCTCTTGTCAAGAGGAAGAAGGAGGCTTATGTAAAGATGAGGCGTGAAGGCTCAGTTAGGGCGTTTAAGAATAACAAGTTAGCCAGGAAGGACCTAAAGAGAGAGCTAAGAGTAGCCAGGAGGGGACATGAGAAGTCTTTGGCAGGTAGGATCAAGGAAAACCCTAAAGCTTTCTATAGGTATGTCAGAAATAAAAGAATGACAAGAGTCAGATTAGGGCCAGTCAAGGACAGTAGTGGAAAGTTGTGTGTGGAGTTCAAAGAGATAGGAGAGGCGCTAAATGAATATTTTTCATCAGTATTCACACATGAAAAAGACAATGTTGTCGAGGAGAATGCTGAAATACAGGCTATTAGACTAGACAGGATTGAGGGTCACAAGGAAGAGGTGTTAGCAATTCTGGAAAGTGTGAAAATAGATAAGTCTCCTGGGCCGGATGGGATTTATCCTAGGATTCTCTGGGAAGCTAAGGAGGAGATTGCAGAGCCTTTGGCTTTGATCTTTATGTCGTCATTGTCTACAGGAATAGTGCCAGAAGACTGGAGGATAGCAAATGTTATCCCCTTGTTCAAGAAGGGGAGTAGAGCCAACCCTGGTAATTATAGACCAGTGAGCCTTACTTCAGTTGTGGATAAAGTGTTGGAAAGGATTATAAGAGATAGGATTTATAATCATCTAGAAAGGAATAATTTGATTAGGGATAGTCAACATGGTTTTGTGAAGGGTAGGTCATGCCTCACAAACCTTATTGAGTTCTTTGAGAAGGTGACCAAGCTGGTGGATGAGGGTAAAGCGGTTGATGTGGTGTATATGGATTTCAGTAAAGCATTTGATAAGGTTCCCCACGGTAGGCTATTGCAGAAAATACGGAGGGCATGGGATTGAGGGTGATTTAGCGGTTTGGATCAGAAATTGGCTAGCTGTAAGAAGACAGAGGGTGGTGGTTGATGGGAAATGTTCATCCTGGAGTTCAGTTACTAGTGGTGTACCGCAAGGATCTGTTTTGGGGCCACTGCTGTTTGTCATTTTTATAAATGACCTGGATGAGGGCACAGAAGGACGGGTTAGTAAATTTGCGGATGACACTAAAGTCAGTGGAGTTGTGGATAGTGCGGAAGATGTTGCAGGTTACAGAGGGACATAGATAAGCTGCAGAGCTGGGCTGAGAGGTGGCAAATGGAGTTTAATGCAGAAAAGTGTGAGGTGATTCACTTTGGAAGGAGTAACAGGAATACAGAGTACAGGGCTAATGGTAAGATTCTTGGTAGTGTGGCCGAGCAGAGAGATCTCCGTGTCCATATACATAGATCCCTGAAAGTTGCCACCCAGGTTGATAGAGTTGTTAGGAAGGCGTACGGTGTGTTAGGTTTTATTGGTAGAGGGATTGAGTTTCGGAGCCATGAGGTCATGTTGCAGCTGTACTAAACTTTGGTGCGGCCGCACTTGGAGTATTGCGTACAGTTCTGGTCGCCGCATTATAGGAAGGATGTAGAAGCATTGGAAAGGGTGCAGAGGAGATTTACCAGGATGTTGCCTGGTATGGAGGGAAGGTCTTATGAGGAAAGGCTGAAGGACTTGAGGCTGCTTTCGTTAGAGTGAAGAAGGTTAAGAGGTGACTTAATAGAGACATACAAGATGATCAGAGGATTAGATAGGGTGGACAGTGAGAGACTTTTTCCTTGGATGGTGATGACTAGCAGGAGGGGACATAGCTTTAAATTGAGGGGTGATAGATGTAGGACAGATGTCAGAGGTAGGTTCTTTACTCAGAGAGTAGTAAAGGCGTGGAATGCCCTGCCTGCAAAAGTAGTAGACTCACCAACTTTAAGGGCATTTACATGGTCATTGGATAAACATATGGATGATAAGGGAATAGTGTAGGTTAGATGGGCTTCAGATTGGTTTCACAGGTCGGCACAACATCGAGGGCCAAAGGGCCTGTACTGCGCTGTAATGTTCTGTGTTCCATGTTCTATGGACAGCTGCGACATGACCTCCCAACTCCTATACTCAATGCATTGACCAATAAAAACAAGCATACCAAATGCCTTCTTCACTATTCTGTCTGCCTGCGCCTCTACTTTTAAGGAACAATGAACCTGCACTCCAAGGTCTCTTTGATCAACAACACACCCCAGGATCTTACCATTAAGTGTATAAGTCCTGCTTTGATTTGCCTTTCCAAAATGCAGCACCTCACTTTTATCTAAATTAAACTCCATCTTGCACTCCTCGGCCCATTGGCCCATTGGCCCATCTGATAAAGATCCCATTGTACTCTGAGGTAACCTTCTTCACTGTCCATTACACCTCTAATTCTGGTGTCATCTGCAAAATTACTAACCATACCTCTTATGTTTACATCCAAATCATTTATATAAATGATGAAAAGCAGTGGACCTAGCACCGATCCTTGTGGCACACCGCTGATCACAGGCCTCCAGTCTGAAAAGCAACCGTCCACCACTCTCTGTTTTCTACTTCTGAACCAGTTCTGAATCCAAATAGCTAGTTCTCCCTCTATTCCATGTGATCTAACTTTGCTAACCAGTCTACCATGAGGAACCTTGTTGAACACCTTACTAAAGTCCATATAGATCACATCCACTGCTCCGCCCTCATCAATCCTCTTTGTTACTTCTTCAAAATATTCAAGCAAGTTAGTGAGGCATGATTTCCCACACACAAAGCCATGTTGACTATCCCTAATCAGTCCTTGCCCTTCCAAATACATGTAAATCCTGTCCCTCAGGATTCCCTCCAACAACTTTCCCACCACTGATGTAAGGCTCAATGATGCAGAACCTACCCAGGAACTGGTTATTTTAGATCTAGTAATGAGTAATGAGGTAGGATTAATAAGAGATATTATAGTTAAGGATTCTTTAGGAGGTAGTAATCACAACATAGCAGAAGTTTAAATTTAGTTTGAAGGAGAGCAACCTCAGACTCAAATCATTATTCTCAACTTAAATAACGTCAATTACAGGGGTTGCTTTTTATTTACTGGTGGGACCCAGGTATCACTAGCTGGGCCAGCATTTATTGGTCATCCCTAGTGACCCTTGAGAAGGTGGTGGTGAGCTGCCTTCTTGAACCGCTGCAGTCCACATGCTGTAGGTTGACCCACAATGGCCTTGTGGTGGGAATTCCAATACATTGATCAGTGAAGGAATGGCGATTTATTTCCAAGTCAGGGTGGTGATTGACTTGGAGAGGAATTTGCAGGTGATAGTGTTCCCATGTATTTTCCTTGTCCTTCAAATGGAAGTGGTTGCAGGTTTGAAAGGATTTTGGTGAATTTCTGCGGTGTATCTTGTAGATAGTACACACTGCTGCTACTGAGTGTCAGTGGTGGAGGGATTGAATGCTTGTGGATATAGTCTCATTCAAGTGAGCTATTTTGGTCTGGATGGTGTCAAGCTTCTTGAGTGTTGTTGAAGCTGCCCCCATCCAGGCAAGTGGGGAGTACTCCTGACTTGTGCCTTGTAGACTGTGGACAGGCTTTGGAGAGTCAGAGGGTGAGTTACTCACTACAATATTTATAGCCTCTGACCTGCTATTGTAGCCACTGTGTTTATGTGGCAAGTTGAGTTTAGTTTCTGGTCAATGGTAACCCTAAGGGTATTGAAAGTGGGGGATTCAGTGATGGTAACACCATCGAATGTCAAGGGGTGGTGGTTAGATAGTCTCTTATTGGAGATGGACATAGCCTGGCAATTGTGTGGCATGAATGTGGCATGCCACTTGTCAGCCAAGTCTGGATATGGTCCAAATTTTGTTGCATTTGAACATGGACTGCTTCCGATTGGAGGAGTCACGAATGGTGTTGAACATTGTGCAATCATCTGTGAACATCCTGAATTCTAACCTTATGATGGAGGGAAGGTCATTAATGATGTATCTGAAGACAGTTGGGCCTATGATACTACCATGAAGAACTCCTGCAGAGATGTCCTGGAACTGAGATGACTGACCTCCAACAACCAGAACCATCTTCCTATGTGCCAGGTATAATTCCAACCAACAGAGGGTTTGCTCTCGATACCCATCGATTCCAGTTTTGCTAGGGCTCCTTGATGCCACATGGTCTAATGCGGCTTGATGTCAAGGGCTGTCACTCTCATCTCACCTTTGGAATTCAGCTCTTTTGTCTACATTTGAACCAAGGCTGTAATGAGGTCAGGAGATGAATGGTCTTGGCAGAACCCAGGCATCACTGAGCAGGGATAAAGAAAGAATTGTCTAAAGTGGACTGGAGAAATAGACTAAGGGGCACGTCAGTAGGCGAGCGGTGGCAGATGTTTAAGAGGACATTTCATAATGCTCATCAAAATTTATTCTGGTTAAAAAGAAGGACTTGACGAAAGGGATGATTCATTTTGGTTAGTGAAGGCAGACAAAGGAGTGTATCATCTCAAAATCAAAGTTGTAGAAAGCGGCAAAAACTCTTGATAGGCCAAAGGATTAGGAATCAGTAGCACACATCTAAAAAGTAAGAAAGTGGGAGAAAATTTATTACAGAAATTAATTGGCAAGAAATGTTAAAAACAAACAGCAACTTCTACAGGTGTATCAGAAGGAAGAGAGTAGCTAAAGTAAGCTTTTAGGATCCAATTGGGAAAATAATAACAGGACACAGAGAAATGGCAGATTATTCAATACAATATTTTGCATTGGTCTTCAATGATAAGATATCCCAAAGATCACAGTAATGGTCAGAAAGATCTTGTGACAGTCTCTATAACAAAAGACAAAGTATTTGACAAACTAATGGAACTAAAGGCATCCAAGTTGCCAGAACGTGACAGGCTGTATCCAAGGGTTTTAAAGGAACCGGCTGTAGAGATAATGGAGGCATAGGTCAGAGTGTTCCAGAACTCACTAGATTCCGGGAGGGTTTTAGTGGATTGGAAACCTGCCAATGTGACACCTCTGTTCAAGGAGGGAGGGAGACAAAAGCAAGGAGAACTATAGGTCTGTTATCCTAATATCTGTCAATGCAAAAATGCTTGAGTCTATTGTAAGGAAGAATTGGAAGGATATTTAGAAAAGCTTGATGTAATCAAACAGGGTCAACATTGTTTTATGAAAGGGAAATCATGTTTGACAAAATTGCCAAAAAGTTCTTTAAGGATATAACAAACAGTTAATAAAGGGAAACCTTTATTAATAATAAAGTGGATGGATTTTCAGAAGGCACTCAATAAAATTATTGCACAAGATATGATCTCACTACCCAAGATATGAGCTCACAGTATCGGGGGTAATGTATTAGCATGAATTGAGGGTTGTTTAACACATAGAAGACAGTTGTTGGGATTAATAGATGTTTTTCACGTTGGAAAGATGTTACCAGCGGCATGCCTCAGGATTAGACCTAGGGCCTCAATTATTTACTCTCTATATTAATGACTTAGAGGAGGAATCAGAGTGTAATCTATCCAAATTTGCTAATGATACAAAATTAGTGGGAGGTCATGCTGTGACGAGGATATAGATAGGTTGTGTGAGTGGGCAAAAAATGGCAGATGGAATTTAATGTAAGGAAGTGTGAGTAGGAAGAATCAAAAGGCAGACTAAACTGAAAAAGACTTTTTCTTTGATAACAAGGTGTGGAGCTGGATGAACACAGCAGGCCAAGCAGCATCATAAGGAGCAGGAAAGCTTGACATTTCGGGCCTAGACCCTTCATCAGAAATGGTGGGGGGAGGGGAAGAGGGTTCTGAAATAAATAGGGAGAGAGGGGGAGGCGGATAGAAGATGGATAGAGGAGAGGATAGGTGGAGAGAAGGCAGACAAGTCGAAGAGGCGGGGATGGAGCCAGTAAAGGTGAGTGTAGGTGGGGGGGTAGGGAGGAGATAGGTCAGTCCGGGGAGGACGGACAGGTCAAGGGGGCGGGATGAGGTTAGTAGATAGGAGATAGGGGTGGGGCTTGAGGTGGGAGGAGGGGATAGGTGAGAGGAAGGACAGGTTAGGGAGGCGGGGACGAGCTGGCCTGGTTTTGGGATGCGGTTGGGGGAGGGGAGATTTTGAAGCTTTTTCTTTATTTTTTTCTGTATTTTTATTGTGAAGTGAAATGAGAAAATAACGACTCTAAGGACCAAAGATTGCTGCGTGTTTTGAAAGCAAGTAAGGTGACACTAATTGTAACCATTGTTTACATAGCAGCTGGTTACAGCAGTACTGAATTGATGTGCCAGAGCCAAAGCGTTTTAGACAAATGGAGCTGATTGGTCTGTGGACAAGTGACCAATTACTGATTACAAAAGCCAAGAACTATGTGATTGGTTCTTAGACACATGAACAGTTTGGAGCTGTGAACAGAATAGGGAGCAGCCTTTAGATCTCCACAAGCTCAGAAGTTCTCTTTACTCTCTGGAGTATTTTAAACCTGAAGGAAGCCAGTTTATCTTTCCTTAAGCAGTTGGTATAAGCAGTGACTTTTAATTAATAAGTCAGAAACTTTTTATAATTGTATAAGGGTAAAAGCCACCTTGTGCCTGCTATAAATCAGTGAAAGTATCAGAAAAGAAAGAGCAAGAAGCAGCATTCTGATCAACACGAGAACCTTATCAGCAGATTCTCTGAATGGGGACCACTGAGTTGCTTTCTCAGTTCCCCCTCCACTCATAACCCCATGTTTTATATCCTGTCTGTGTGTACCTATGTGTGAGGGGAAGTTTATAAAGGGATTAGAGCTTTAAGTAATAGAGTAATATGCCAACTATTCATAATTGTTTACCTGTAGCTAAAGTCTAATCACTTACAATAAATAGTCATTTTTATTATGTACAGAAATACGGTGTGCATTTCTGCCAATCTGAGTCTGAAAATCAGGAAAATTGAGGAATTCAGGTGCTTTCTAAAACTTCTAATGACTCGGGGAACAGTTAGATTTGATATCCAGCTATCCCATTGAGGTGGAACGAAGTTTGGGGGTCATCTAGGATAGATTTGAAACAGAGAGGATTTGTGTGTGTAAATAACACAAATGAAGAAGAGCACCTGCACTGCATTTAAGACATGGCACTGGATTTCCTGCAGGTGGCAGAGTTTACTGTGGTAGTCACAAAGGAACATTCAAATACCATGTTGGTTGACTTGGCAGGTAAACTGGAGGTAAGATTGCCTGGCAGACCTAAGAAGACAGAAATATTTGAGGTCCTAGCGTGGTACCTGGTTTAGAGGAAATACAAGAGAGTCTAAGTACAAGAGAGTACAAGAGAGTCTAAGAGTGAAACATTGGAATTTGGTGATATTCAGTTACGACTAGAGAGTAAATCTATGATAAGGATTGAGGAGAGAATGAAGAAAAAGATAAAGAAAGGGAAATGGAACTCAGAAGGCAGGAAGTGCAATTGAAAAGAACAGAAATGTGAAAACTAGAGTTAGAGCTGCAAGAGAGATAATACTCAAGAGAACATGAACATAAGCTGAATATGATGTGGTTGAAATGAGACAACAGATACTGACGTAAACCCTGCTGGGGAGAATCTAAATCATAATTTGAGGTCCTGTAAATGTTTAATTTTGCACAGCCCTACTGACATTTCAGGAAAAGAATGTGAAGGCATTCTTCATGCCATTGAGAAAATGGCTAGCCAAATGAAGTAGGTGAAAGAGGACTCGACATAGATTATATAAAGTAGTTCATAGGTCAAGTACTGGAAATTATGCTTCACAATTTTGACAGGTGGGTATGAGCATTTGAAGCTGAAATTGTGTATGAAACTGTTAGAGAGATTATTCTCTTAGAAAATTTTGAAAATTACTTTTCATAATAGGAAGCCACGTTGAGGACCAAAGGTTGCTGGACAGGCAGCAATAATGGCTGATTATTGGAGCTAATCCATAAAACTAAAACTTTTTTTACATCACCCTATAAATTTGGAGTGTGTAGAAAATGGGAGCATGAATGGAAGGCAAGTAGACAAGTTAATGAATGGATAGCCAGAAATGCCTCTCATTAGATTAGATTCACAGAAAGTGTCGATAGAGTCATACGGCGCAGAAAAATGAATTACTGAGGGTGGAGGTGAAAACCAGAAGCCAATGTGTTTCCACTATAAGAAGGTGGATACATTTATTTGGAATGCTGCAAGTCAAGAGGAAAAGCTGTGGAACTTGTTAGAGTTTGTAAGCGCAAGTCTCTAAAGGAAACTCAGAAGGAAAAGTGTTGGTAAATGAGTTAGGCGGAGAGTGTATTCCAGTTCCATTGTACAAGGTCCAATTGGAGGGTGACTTGTTGTCTGGACTAGTGGTAGTTGGGGTATTTAAGAACTTACTTGTGGATGAAGTTGATTTACTCCTGGGGAATGATTTGCCTGGAGTGAAAGTCATAGCTTTGCCTATAATCCTAGAAAGTCCAGTTGATACTAAGGTGTTGAGGAACAGGTTCTGGGTGATTTTTCATCATGTGAAATGACCAGAGCAATGGTGAAACAAAGTACACCATCAGAGCTCACAGTGATACCACAAACAGATGAAACTTAGTCATGAGCATAATTCAGACAGAAGTGTTTGGCATGTCTTTGTTAATTGCAACTCAAGGAGCAGATCCAGAGTTACATCAGCCAGCGCAGACAGCTCACACTAAAGCTGAGGATGAAGAGATTCCGCAGAGTTATTATATTGAAAAGAGTTTTGATGAGGAAGTGGAGACATTTTCTGCAAATGAAGAATGCACAATTGTTCATCACACAGTGGTATTGTCTAGATATCATAAGATATTGTGAGAAACACATCAGGTTCTTATGACGTGACATATAGGAAATTGGAAAATGCATAAACAGGAAATTTTACATGGCCTGAACTTTATAAAGATGTAGAACAGTTCTGTAAAGCATGTCATATGAGTCAGTTGGTATAAAAACCTTGACATTTAACCAAACCAACACCTTTGATACCCATACCAGCTTTTAGAACAAAGAACATAGAACAGTACAGCACAGTACCGGCCCTTCGGCCCACAATGTTGTGCCGACCTATTATCCTACTAAGATCAATCTACCCTGCAAATCCTACATTTTACTATCCTCCATGTGCCTATCCAAGAGTCGCTTAAAAGTCTCTAAAGTATCTGACTCCACTACCACTACCGGCAGCACATTCCACACACCCACCACTCTCTGTGTGAAGAACCTACCTCTGACATCTCCCCTATACCTTCCTCCAATCACCTTAAAATTATGCCCCCTCGTAATAGTCATTTCCACCCTGGGAAAAAGTCTCTGACTATCCACTCTATCTATGCCTCTCCTCATCTTGTAAAACCTCTACCAAGTCACCTCTCATCCTTCTTCACTCCAATGAAAAAAGCCCTAGCTTCCTCAACCTTTCCTCATAAGACCTGCCCTCCAGTCCAGGCAGCATCCTGGTAAATCACCTCTGCACCCTCTCTAAAGCTTCCACATCTTTCCTATAATGAGGTGACCAGAACTGAACACAATATTCCAAGTGTGGTCTAACCAGAGTTTTATAGAGCTGCAGCATAACCCCACGGCTCTCAAACTCAATTCCCCTGCCATTGAAAGCCAACACACCATACACCTTCTTTACAATCCTATCAACTTGGGTCGCAACTTTGAGGGATCTATGGACGTAAACCCCAAGATCCCTCTGTTCCTCCACACTGCCGAGAATCCTGCCATTAACCCTGTATTCTGCATTCAAATTTAACCTTCCAAAATGAGTCACTTCACACTTGTCTAGATTCAATTCCATCTGCCACTTCTTTGCCCAGTTCTGCATCCTGTCAATGTCCCGTTGCAACCTGTAACAGCTCTCCATGCTGTCCACAACTCCACCAACCTTAATGTCATCGGCAAACTTACTAACCCACCCTTCCACTTCCTCATCCAAGTCATTTATAAAGATCACAAAGAGCAGAGATCCCAGAACAGATCCCTGCGGAACACCACTGGTCACCGAGCTCTAGGCTGAATACTTTCCATCTACTACCACCCTCTGTCTTCTGTTGGACAGCCAGTTTTGCATCCAGACAGCCAAATATCCTTGAATCCCTTGCCTCCTTACTTTCTGAATGAGCCTACCTTGTGGAACCTTATCAAATGCCTTGCTAAAATCCATATACACCACATCCACTGCTCTACCTTCATCGATGTGTTTTGTCACATCCTCAAAGAATTCAATAAGGCTTGTGGGGTATGGCCTGCCCTTCACAAAGCCATGCTGACTATCTCTAATCAAACTGTGCTTTTCCAAATAATCATAAATATTAACCTCAGAATCCTCTCCAATAATTTGCCCACCACAGAAGTAAGACTGATTGGTCTGTAATTTCCAGGATTATCCCTCTTCCCTTTCTTGAACAAGGGAATGACATTTGCCACCCTCCAATCTTCTGGCATTACTCCAGTGGACAGTGAGGACACAAAGATCATTGCCAAAGGGGCAACAATCTCTTCCCTCGCTTCCCGTAGTAGCCTTGGGTATATCCCGGCTGGCCTAGAGGACTTGTCTATCCTCACGTTTTTCAAGATTTCTAGCATATCCTCCTTCCTAACAACGACCTGTTCAAGCATATCCACTTGTTTCATGCTGTCCTCACAAACATCAAGGTCCCTCTCACTGGTGAATACTGAAGCAAAGTATTCATTAAGGACCTCCCCTACCTCCTCTGACTCTGCACACAAGTTCCTTCCACTATCCCTGATTGGCCCTACCCTCAATCTGGCCATCCTCTTGTTCCTCACCTAAGTATTGAAAGCCTTGGGGTTTTCCTTGATCCTACCTGCCAAGGTTTTCTCATACCCCCTTCGATCTCTCCTGAGTCCATTCTTCAGTTCCTTCCTGGCTGCCTTGTAGACCTCTAGAGCCCTGTCCAATCCTTGCTTCCTCAACCTTAAGTAAGCTTCCTTTTTCCTGTTGACTAGGTGTTCAACATGTCTTGGCATCCAAGGTTCCTTCACTTTACCAACCTTTCCTTGCCTCAGTGGGACAAACCTATCCAGTAGCTGTAGCAACTGCTCCCTAAACAACCTCCATGTTTGTCGTGCATTTCCCTAAGAACATCTGATCCCAATTGGTGCTCCGTAGTTCTTGCCTACTAGCACTGTAATTCCCACTCCCCCAATTAAATACTTTCCCATACTGTCTGCTCCTATCCCTCTCCATGACTACAGTAAAAGTCAGTTGTGATCACTATCACCGAAATGGACTCCCATCGAGAGATCTGACACCTGACCTAGTTCGTTGCTTTTGAAGAACCATTGAGTCACATGTTAGCGGATTGTGTGGGACCCATCCCAAAAACAAAAGCAGGTCAATAGTATATCTTTGTAATCATGTATATAACAACTCAATACTCAGAAACTGTTCCTTTAAGGACAATGGTGGAAAATTTACCACAGATTTTACTTGTTATGGATTACCAATTGAAATACAGTCTGATTAGTGTTCTAACTTTACGTCTAAAGTTTTCTAGGAAATCATTCACAGTGTGGACATAAAACAGTAGAAGTCAACCACGTATCAGCTGCAGGGAGCTTTGAAGAGGGGTCATTATGCCCTGAAAACTATGATTAAGGCATACTGTCATCAATACCCACAGTTTTGGCACAAGAGATTAGATTTTTAATTATTTCCTACCAGAGATTCCCCAAATGAATCTACTAGATTAAGTCTATTTGAATTGGTTTATGGTAACGATTAGAAGTTCATTAAAATTGATTAGGGAGAAGTTATTGAACCAAAAAGACAAGGCCTCAGTGTTGGATTTCATGTCCATGTTTCTACAAAGACTCACAGCAGCACGTGAGGTAGCACAAGAGCATTTGAAAATTTCACAGAGAAAATGAATGAACAGGTAGATGAATATTCATCAACTTGATAGAGTGTATCAAGCAGGAGATGTAATATTGAGATTGTTGCCTTTGCAAGGTCATAGAGTCATACAGCACAGAAACAGATCTTTTGGTCCAACCAGACCATGCTAAACATAATCCCAAACTAAACTAGTCCCACCTGCCTGCTCCTGGCCCATATCTCTCCAAATCTCTCTTCATATATCCATCCAAATGTCTCCTAAATGTTGTAATTGTACCCGCATCCACCACTTTCTCAGGAAGTTCATTCTACACATGAACCACCCTCTGTGTAAAAAAATTGTCTCGTGTCTTTTTTAAATCTTTTTCCTCTCACCTTAAAAATGTGCCTCCCAGTCTTGAAATTCTCCATCCTGAGGAAAAGACAACTACCATTAACTTTATCTATACCTCTCATTATTTTATAAACTTCTATCAGGCCACCTCTCAACTTCCTACACTCCAGTGAAAAAAGTCCCAGCCTATCCGGCCTTTCTTTACAACTCAAACCATTTATACCCAGCAACATCCTGGTAAATCTCTTCTGAACCCTCTTCAGTTTGATAATATCCTTCCTATAACTGGGTGACCAGAACTGGATACAGTATTCCTGAAAAGGCCTTACTAATGTCTGTACAACCTTAACATAATGTCCCAACTCCTATACTCAAAGTACTGAGCAAAGAAGGCAAGCATGCCAAACACCTTTATAACCATCCTGTCTATATGTGACGCAAACTTTAAAGAATAATGTATCTGCACCCCAGGTCCCTCTTTTTTACAACACTACCCAAGGCCCTACCATTAATTGTATAAGCCCTACCCTTGTTTGTTGTACCTAAATGCAATACCTCGCATTTATCCAGATTGAACTCCATCTGCCATTTTTCAGCCCATTGATCCCTTTGTAATCTCAGAAAACCTTCTTTACCATCTACAATGCCAGCAATTTTGGTGTCATCCGCAAAGTCACAAACCATTCCTTCTATATTCTCATCCAAATAATTTATATAATTGACAAACAAAAGAGGACCCGGAGCCGATCCCTGTGAAATACCGCTGGTCACAGGCCTCCAGTCCGAAAAGTAACCTCCATTATTACTCTCTGTCTTTTGCTGTTAAGCCAATTATGTATCCAATTGACAAGCTCACCCTGAATCCCATGTGACCGAACTTTACTAATTAGTCTACCATGCAGAACCTTGTCAAAGGCTTTACTAAAATCCAAATAAACAATGTCTATTGCTCTGCCATCATCAACCTTTTTGGTAACTTTATCAAAAAACTCAAATCATGTTTGTGAAACATGATTTTCCTCACATAAAACCATGCTGACTATCCCTAATCAATTTTTGCTTCTCTAATTGTCCATAAATCATTTTATAATCATCTCCAACAATTTACCCACAACTGAAGTCAGACTCACAGATCTATAGTTCCCTGGTTTCTCCTTACAACCTTTCTTGAACAAAGGTACTACGTTAGCCACCCTCCTGTCATCAGGCACCTCACTTGTAGTTATAGATAATGCAAATATTTCTGCTAGGGATCTCGTAATTTCCTCCCTTACTTCCCACAACATTCTGGGATACATTAGATACATTAGTCCTGGAGACTTATCTACCTTTATATTCTCTAAGACCTCCCAAACTTTCTCTTCTGCAATTTGAAGTGTTTTTAAAACATCAAAGTTTATTTCTCTGCATTCTCTAGTCTCCATTTCTTTCTCTGCAGTAAAAAAATGACGTGAAATGTTCATTTAGTACCTCTCATTCGATGGTCTACACAAAATAAAGATCAGGTTTATAGAGTTATACAGCATAGAAGAGGCCTTTTGGCCCATCTTGCCTGCACCAACCTATCCAATAAGTGGCCCAAAGCCTTGAATGTAATGATATTTCTAGCGCTCATCCAAGCACTTTTTAAAGGTTGTGAGGTTTTCCGCCTCAGCTATCTTCTCATTCCACAGCCCCACCACCCTCTGGATGTTGAAGATTTTCCTCAAACCTCCTCTAAGCCTCCTGCCCTTTACTATAAAAGTTTGCCTCCTAGAAAGGCTGACTATTATTTGAGAACACAGAAACAAAGAAGCTGTTGCTATGGGGAAGCGGAGAACTGTTTTTGTGTTAACAATTGAGCAAACCTGTTATGAAGAAAGGCAACAGGACAGTTGGAAAATTAAGGATGGGGGGCTCAATCGGCATGCCATCCTGGTGGTAATGACATAAAGAAAATTCAATCAGGGAATGCAACAACTGTTGAAGGAAACTGGAAGCTTTGACATAGAGTGACAGGGAGATGTGCTGGGAATAATAGTGGGATTGTTCCTACAGAGCTGCCAGCAGCATAGTACCAGGTGGAAGGATTTCAGAAGGATTTCAGTTGCATTCATCAGTTAATGTACATATATCTTTCCTTTGGTATGCAGTACATAGTTGCTTTTTTTAAGTAATGTCTGACCTAGGTTGATTTTAGTTTTGTTTGTTCCAGTAAATACATTAAAATATGAATCTATGGCATTTGGTTATTCCCATCAGTTATTTGGGAAACTCATCTCTTTTTTAAAAGTTGTCAATCTCTTTGTGGATCATAACAATTCCTCTACTGCCCCTAAACTTATATTTGGTTTTGTTACGGTTTTACACAATCTTTGATTCTAAATTTTATTCCATGGAACCTAAAGTTCAGACTGTTAGAATGCAGCAGTACAATAATCATTGAACTTAGGGATTTGTGTGATAAAGGTTTATTAGATATTATTACCATTTTAAAATTTGGATTTTAAAGTAGGGATAAAATAGATTTGTCATTTCTGTGAAGGGAAGCTTTTTTAAGAGATCAGGAAGTTATTTAGAACAGTGAACTAAAAACATTACTTCCAAGAAATCATGTGATTAAGTTAAATGTCTAGCATGATACCCAAGGTGTTAGTTGATGAAGTGTTTACAAAGTTGAACTGCTATGATATATAGAGAAGACAGATCAGAAGCCTCCAGTGGTTTCATAGAATCCCTACAGTGTGGAAACAGGCCCTTTGGCTCAACAAGTCCACACCAACCTTCACAGCATCCCACCCATCCCCCTATTCTACACATCCCTGATCCCTATGGGCAATTTAGCATGGCCAATCCACCTTGCCTACACATCTTTGGACTATGGGAGGAAGCCAGAGCACCCGGAGGAAACCCACACAGACAGGAGGAGAATGTGCAAACTCCACACAGACAGTTGCCCAAGGGTGGGATTGAACCCAGGCTCCTGGCGCTGTGAGGCAGCAGTGCTAACCACTGAGCCATGTGCCATTTCAATCCAGAAGAATCTGTGATTTAGTTCAGAAGAACAGCTTCATATCAGCAGAACGCCAGTTAGTCTGTGATATTTTAAGCCTGTTTCAGTGGTCCAAGCTGTGAGGGGTGGTGTAGATGTTTCAAGCTGACAGGACTGAAAACACTTTCAAGCCATTGGACCTGGAAAGATGTTCCTAGGCTGCCAAAAGTGAAAAGGAATCCACGTTGTCAGAATTAGAAAGAAGTCTCTAGCCATCAAAACTGGAGTCAATTAATTAAGAAATTAAAAAGTTAAGATAGGATTGATACTGTACAAGAACCAAGTATCAGCAAAGAATATGACAGGGAACAAGGTTGAAACTTTCCTGTTGTGGTTATGTCAATATCTTTTTAAACTGTTGTATATGCATGCAGCTTCTTTTTTTGTTTTGTGTAATAAGTTTGTGATATTTTGTTGAAGAACATTGTAGCCTGAATGTTTCAGGGCGGCATGGTGGCTCAGTGGTCGGCACTGCTGCCTCACAGTGCCAGGGGCCCAGGTTCAATTCCAGCCTCAGGTGACTGTCTGTGTGGAGTTTGCACATTCTCCCTGTGTCTGCGAGGGTTTCCTCCAGTTTCCTCCCACAATCCAAAGATGTGCAGGTTAGGTGGATTGGCCATGCTAAATTGCCCATAGTGTTCAGGGATGTGTAGATTAGGTGGGTTACAAGGGGACGGGTGTGGTTGGGATACTCCAAGGTTCGGTGTGGACTTGTTGGGCCGAAGGGCCTGTTTTCACACTGTAGGGATTCAAATAATCTCATGTGAATATGTTCATTGACTAACCACACACAAACCAAACTTCAAAAATAAAACATATGACATCATGTAAGATTTCATTCAGGAATTCACTGTGGGATTTGATTTGTCCAATGTTACCATTAGCCTTGATTTTAGTAATTGGCATAGTGAAGAAGTGCTAATCTTGTTGTAGAATGTAGGGTGAAGTGAGAGAAAGTGCAAGAGACCTGAGAGCTGAGGCCCAGAGGCATTAATAAGGTAAGCAGATAAGTAATTATACAGTAAATTTTAAGGTGTGTTTTCTCTCTAAATTAGGAATATAGTTTAAATTAGGCTCTGTCATGCAATTTAAATGGGTGCGCTGTGTACAGCACTAGAATAACGTGATGGAATATTTCATGTGATTCAGAGTTATTCTCAGTTTTTCTGAGCAAGCTGCCAACTCAGACATTTGCACTATTTCTCCAACTGTGTATTACAACTATCATCTTCTTAAATCTGCAATAAATGACCACACTTTTTTCCTGTTAGTTAGTTCTTTGTGCATCGCTGATAGCTTGATGTTTATCTACTAAACAAGCAAAAGGAGAAAAAAGCTACAGGATCAGGCATGCATAAACATTGCATTACATTTTCAGCTTAGCTCTAAAGCAAAAGCAGTTATTGAATAAAGTCTTTCATTAATTACATAAATAAAATAATCAGTTGTTTAATTGTCCACCATCATTCACAATGGGATGTGATATGATTGCAAAGCTTCAATCTGTTGTTCAATATATTTCAATGCTCATCAAACTTTCAGTGGTCAGGACATCATGTTCACTCTGTGACCCAAAGTACATGCATTATTACTGAAAGAAATACATAACCTTTCAAAGATAATTTTATGGCTTTAAACTCTAGGCAGTTTATGTTCAATACGATCAAAGCTTATCTGCCCCAGGTCTCAACTCCTCTCTTGTGCCAACTCCTCATAGCCCTCACCTCCTTGATGTTTCATAAATCCACTTCCTCTTTAAATACTTTCACTGATGCAACCTCTGTAACACTCTGGGGTGTTCATATTTTGTGTGCCATTCAAATGAACAAGTATATTTACATTCAGGTAAATAAATTTCAGTGGTTAGCACTGCTGCTTCACAGCACCAGAGACCTGGGTTTGATTCCAGTCTTGAGCAACTGTCTGTGTGGAGTTTTGATGTGGAAGTACTGGTGTTGGACTGGGGTGGACAAAGTCAGAAGTCACATGACACCATGTTGTAGTCCAACAGGTTTATTCAAAATCATAAGCTTCCGGAGTGTTGCTCCTCCATCAGGTGAAGCTCCTTCACATGATGAAGGAGCAGCTCTCTGAAAGCTTGTGATTTCAAATAAATCTGTTTCACTATAACCTTGTGTCATGTGACTTCTGACTATGTGGAGTTTGCACGTTCTCCCCACGAACATGCCCTTGTACTTATTTTGTGTCATCGGCAAATCTGGATACATTATGCTTTTCCCCTCCTCCAAGTCACTGGTATAGTTAGTAAATAATTGAGGCCCTAATATTGATCCTTGTGGCACTCCACTAGCTACATCTTCCTATCTTGAAAAAGACATATTAATCCTGACTGTCCATCTTCTGTTGGAGTTTATCAAATGCCTATGGGAGTCCAGATACACTACATCTACTGAACTTTCTCCAATTATGATCTTGTTGAGAATCTCTAAGTGCCAATGCATTTAGCTCCACTGGACTTCTGCGGAAGTTGGGATGGTCTCAAGAAGAGCAATGAGCCAATTGCTTTTCTTGGGGAGCCTAGTGCTGCAGAAAGAGACTGAGGAACTTAGTTTTGTTTAGTCAGCAGTTGGCAGTTTTCAGAAAACACTGGAAGTGCATGAGTGATTGATAGGTGCCAATGAGAGTCAAATGCAATTTTAACAATCTGGGAGTGGTGCAGTAACATATAAACATCTTCAGACTTCATCTTACCAGAATGAAACGAATGATTAAATAAGTAAGATGCTATTGGCTTAGGAGGAGTAAGACAAATGGTTGGCCTTGATCCAAAGGTCTTTTGACTATCCAGTCATGATGTTCAGAATTTTCTGAGGCAGGAGGGTCTTGTAAAAGAAGGACATTGCAAAGAAGTGATTGCACCTGAATTGGAAGGGGACCAATACTCTTGCAAGGAAATTTGCTAGTGTTACTCAGCAGGCTTTAAACTTGAACAGGGTGGGGCAGGAGTTGGGGGCCACAAAGAGGTAGTGAGAAAAGAGTTGAGTCTGAGGCTGGTACAGTAGATAAGGGGAACAAGTCAAGGCAAGGGTACAGCAGAGAACGAGATGAGGCTGATACATTAAACTGCATTAATTTCAATGCAAGGGGCCTGACAGGTAAGGCAGATGAATTTAGGGAATGGTTGGGAATATGGGACTGGGATATCATAGCTATTACAGAAACACAGCTCAGGGAGGGACAGGACTGGCAACTACCTCAAGGGTATTGGTCCCCTTCCAATTCAGGTGCAACTGTACTTCTGGGGTTATAGATGCTGTAGGGAGGATAGAAATGGGCCAAGAGATGGGGGAGTGGCTTTTTTGGTTAAGGATAACATTATGATCGTACTTAGGGAGGATATGCCTCAAAGAACATCCAGTGGCATTATTTGGGTGGATCTGAGAAATAAGAAAGGGATGATCACCTTATTGGGATTGTACTATGGGTGCCCCAATAATCAGTGGGAAATTAGCAGCAGATATGTAAGGAAATCTCAGTTATCTGTAAGAATATTAGAGTTGTAATGGTAGGGGAATTTAACTTTCCAAACATAGACTGGGACTGCCATTGTGTTAAGGGTTTGGATGGAGAGGAATTTATTAGGTATGTACAAGAAGATTTCCTTATTAAATCTCCTTATTAAATACTAAAGAAGGAGCAAAACTTGACCTTCCTTTAGTGAATAACGCAGGGCAAGTGACTGAAGTGTCAGTGGGGGAGCACTTTGGGGCAAGTGATTATAATTCTATGAGTTTTAAAATAAATACGGAGAAGAATACACCTGATCTAAAAGTTCTAAATTGAAGTAAGGCCAATTTTGACAGTATTAGGCAGGAACTTTCAAAAGTTGATTGGGGGCAGATGTTCGCAGGTAAAGGGATGGTTGGAAAGTGGGAAGCCTTCAAAAGTGAGGTAATGAGAGTGCAGAGACAGTATGTTCCTCTTAGTGCAAAGGGCAATGCTGGTAGGTGTAAGGAATGCTACATAACCAGAAAAATTGAGGCTCTGGTCAAGAAAAGGAAGGAAGTATATGTCAGGTACAGACAGCTGGGATTGAGTGAACCCCTAGAGGGCAGTAGGAGTATACTTAAAGAGGGAAATCAGGAAGGCAAAAAGGGGACACAAGATAGATTTGGCAAACAGCATGAAGGAGAATTCAAAGGTATTCTACAAATACATTAAGGGCAAAAGAGTAACTAGGGAGAGACGATGACCCCTTTAAGATCAACGAGGCCGTCTGTGTGGAACCACAGGAGATGGGAGAGATACCAAATTAATATTTTATGTTGGTATTTACTGTGGAGAAAGACATAGAAGCTAGGTAACTCGGAGAAATAAATCATGATGTCTTGAAAACAGTCCACATTATACAGAGGAGGTGCTACAGGTCTTAAGATGCGTAGAGGCAGACAAATCCCTGGCACCCGATCAGATGTATCCCAGAACTCTGTGGGGAGCTAAGGAAGAAATTGTTGGGCCCCTTGCTGAGATATTTGTATCATCGGCAGCCCTGGGTGAAGTGCTGGAAGACTGGAGAATGGCTAATGATAGAATCATCTTAGAATCGTTACAGTGTGGAAACAGGCCATTCAGCCCATCCCAACCCTTCAAAGAACATCCCACCCAGACCCACCCCCTATCTTATCCCAGTAACCCTGCATTTCCCATGGCTAATCCCCTAGCCTGCACATCTCTGAACACTACGGGCAATTTAGCTTGACCAAACCACCTAACCCACGCATCTTTGGACTGTGAGGGGAAACCAGAGCATCTGGAGGAAGCCCATGCATACGCGGGGAGAATGTGCAAACTCCACACAGGCAGTTGCTTGAAGATGGAATCAAACTCGGTCGCTGGCGCTGTGAGAAAGCAGTGCTAACCACTGAGCCACCATGCCACAAAGTTATGCCATTATTTAAGAATGGTGGTGACATAAAGCCAGGGAACTATAGACTGGTGAGTCTAACATCAGTGGTGGGTAAGTTGTTGGAGGGGATTCTGAGATGCTGGATTGTCATGCATTTGGGAAAGGCAAGGACTGATTAGAAATAATCAAAATGGCTTTGTGTGGGGGAAATCATGTCTCACTAACTTGGTTGAATTTTTTGAAGAGGTGCTAAAGAAGATTGATGAAGGCAAACCAGTAGACATTGTCTATATGGACTTCAGCAAGGAGTTCAACAAGGTTCTACATGGTAGACTGTTTAGCAAGGTTAGATCATATGGAATCCAGTGGGAGCTAGCCAGTTGGATACAAAAATGGCTTGAAGATAGGAGACAGGGGGTGGTGGTAGAGGGTTGTTTTTCTGACTGCAGGCCTGTGCTGCAAGGATTAGCACTGGCTCCACTGCTTTTTTTTTCATTTATATAAATGATCTGGACATGAATATAGGAGGTATGGTTCAGAAGTGTGAAGATTACAGCAAAATTGGTGGTATGGTGGACAGTGAAGAAGGTTATCTTGGAGTACAACGGGACGTTGATCAGATGGACCAATGGGCCAAGAAATGACAGATGGAGTTTAATTTAGATAAATGTGAGTGTTGCATTTTGGTTAGGCAAGCCAGAGCTGGACTTATGCAGTTAATGGTAAGGCCCTGGGGAGTGTTGCTAAACAGAGAAACCTAGATGTGTGGATGTAAGGTTCCTTGAAAGTGGAGTTGGAGGTAGACAGGGTGGCGAAGAAGGCATTTTGCATGCTTGCCTTCATTGGTTAGTGCTTTGATTTTCAGAATTGGGATGTCATGTTGTGGCTATACAGTGAAGCTCAGCACAAGCCGTTAGGGCAGCACCTCATCTTCAGCTTGGGAACTCTAAAGCCTTCTGGACTCAATATTGAGTTGAACAATTTTACGGCTTGAGGCACCTTCTCCCATGTCCTTACCCCAACCCTCACGTACCAGGTCTTGTTATCACATGGTCTGCTATTACACACCACCCATCATTGGCCACTAAATGTCCACCAACAGCTATTCATTCTCCCAGGATGATTGTTATCCACTCCTTTATCTGTTCAACTGTTCTCTTTCTTTGGGCTCTATCTCCATCTATTGTTTACTCCTTATCCCCTGCCCCAACCTTTCTTCTGCAGAAAAAATAACTTTTTTCTAGCTACCATCAGTTCTGAGGAAGGGTTATTGAACTTGCAACATTAACTCTGATTTCTCTCCACTGATGCTGTCAGACCTGCTGAGCTTTTCCAGCAACTTCTGTTTTTGTTTCTGTAATTGCAAGTTATTAGTTTGTCTGTTAAGTAAACCTGCTTTTAGATTTTACAGTGAACTGAACCCAGACTCCTCTTCAATCCAGAATGAGAGTAATAATTCTGCTTTAAAGGAAAACAATATCAGAAAATGACAATGGTGATCAGCAGTTGCTTTTCTGATAAAGGACAACAATGATACAAACTGGAAAACCAGAGGAAAAAGCATCAGATAAGATTTGAAGCAGTGCATTTTACATTTACATTTACACTGGCACGCCAGGAAAACAAATCACAACACAAACAATACTGGCTGAACTGTGAGTACTCAATTGTGAGCTGGCCACAGTGGTGTTGTGTGCAGTTGGCAAGTCCTTTCTGAATCGGGCTGTAGAAGGTACAGGATACCGAGACAACATCTGCTACTATTCCCACGTACGACAAAATTATTTTGAGCCTTAGTCGAAAACAGGGTCACAAGAGAGGTGCCAGGGGACAGGAGGGTGGATAATGTGGAACCTTTATGCAAGACAGAAGGCAGGGATGAACGGACAGTCTAACATCAATAGTAGGGAAATTATTGGAAGTTGTTCTGAGGAACAGAATTACTCTCCATTTGGACAGGCAAGAATTAATCAAGGGTAGTCAACATGGCTATGGGAAGGATATGATTAAACTGGAAAGGGTGCAGAAAAAATTTACAAGAATGTTATGGACACTGGAGGGTTTGAGTTATAAGGAGAAGCTGGATTGGCTGGGACTTTTTTTCATTGGGGTATATAAGACTGAGGGGTGACCTTTTAGAGGTTTACAAAACCATGAGGGGCATAGATAAGGTGAATAGCCAAGGTCTCTTCCCTAGGGTAGCTGAGTCCAAATCTAGATGGCATAGGTTTAAGGTGAGAGGGAAAAAATTTAAAAGGGACCTGAGGGGTACCTTTTTCACACAGAGGGTGGTAGATATGTAAAATGAACTATCAGAGGAAGTGGTCGAAGTGGGTACAATTACAATATTTAAAAAGACATTTGAACAGGAATAGGAATAGGAACGGTTTAGAGTGATATGGGCCAAATGCAGGCAAGTGGGACTAGTTTAGTTTGGGAAACCTGGTCGGCATAGACGAGTTGGACTAAAAGGTCTATTTCTGTGCTCGATGACTCTATAGCTTTGTTAGGGGGAGATCATGTCTAGGTAATTTCATTGACTTTTTCAAGGAGGTGGCTGTGTATGTAGAGGAGGGTACAGTATTGGATGTAGTATACATGGACTTCAGTAAGGCTTTTCACAAGGTCTCACATGGTAGCCTGGTTAAGAAGTTAAGAGCCCAAGGGATCCATGGAAATTTGACAAAAAATACGCTTAGTGGATCCAAGATAGGCTTAATGGTAGGAAGCAGAGGATGATGGTTAAAGGGTGTTTTTGTGACTGGAAGTCTGTGTCCAGTGGGTTCAGTCGTGGGTTCCTTGATGTTTGAAGTGTACATTTGATCGAGACATGGATGTAGGAGTATGATCAGTAAGGAGGTATGATCATCAATAGATGACATAAAAATTGGTGGTCCGGTAAATAACGAGGAGGAAAGTCTTAGACTACAGTCAATATAGATGGTTAGTGAAATAGAACGACGACAAATGCAATTTACTTCTGAAAAATGAGAGATGACTCCAGTTGAAAGAACTAATAAGGCTAGGGAGTACACGTTGAATGGTAGGACCCTATAAAGTATAGAGGATCAGAGGGACCTCAGTGTACATGTCCATAGACCCCTGAGTGCAGGCAGGACAGGTACATAAAGTGGTTAAGAAGGCATTTTTCTATTGCAAAAATATACTTTATTCACAGAAGGAAATCTTTATGTACATACATAATGAAACCATTCAGATTTATACTCTCTTTACTTACAGAGAATAAAATATACATTGACATTCACCTTTCTCTATATTTACAATTAACCTCTTGGCTTTTAGCTGGGGCATCTGCAGGATCCAGTTACTGAATGGATGCCTGTTTTGCTTTGGCAGAATGACCTTACACAGTGGTCTTTCCCCACTTGCTGCCTCAAGCTTTAGTGCATCCCTAACCATGTAGTCCTGGAGCTTGGAATGCCCCAGTCTGCAAAATTCATTTGGGGTCAACTGGAAGACCAGCAAGTTTCGGTCAGACCAAGGAGTGTCTTTCACCACATTGATGGTCCTCCAGGCACAGTTATATTTGGCTCAGTGTGCGTCCTGGGGAACAGACCACAGAGCAGAGTCCTGCGTCATGGAGCTGCTCAGGACAAACATCAACAAAAACCACTGCATCTCTCTCCAGACTTCCCTTGTATTGCCACATTCCAGGAGGTGTGTGACAATCTCGTCCCCTCCGCAACTGCTTCAAGGGCAGTGTGCAGTGGCACAGAGAGTCCGGGCATGAGTGAAGGATCTCACAGGCAGAGCCCTTCTAACCACCAGCCAAGCAATGTCCTGGTGCTTGTTGGAACGTTCTGTTGATGAGGCATTCTGCCAAATGACTTTGACAGTCTGCACAGGGAACCACTCGGCAAGATCCACCCTCTCCTTTTCCCAAAGGGTCTTGAGGACATGCTGACCACTGCCTGACAGACTTGTGATCAAAGGTGTTTTTCATCACAAATTTCTCTGCGAAGGACAGGTGATATGGGATGGTCCAACTACTTGAAGCATTCTGCGGCAACACCGGGAACAGGTAGAACCTCAGTAAGGAGTGGCACTTGGTGTTTGCGTACCAAGGATCTATGCACAGCTTGATGCAGTGACACACAAGAGTGGCCATCAGGGTGAGGGTAGCATTGGGTATGTTTTCTTCCTCCTTTGTCCAGTTCTTTATATGTAATGTCCCTACAAACTCAGTCCATCTTTGACCTCCAAATGAAGTGAAAGATGGCCTGCGTGACTGCAGCGGCACAAGTTTGGGGAATAGGCCAGACCTGTGCTGCATACAATAACACTGAGAGAACCTCACACCTGATGACCAGGCTTTTTTTCCCACAACAGAGAGGGACCAGTGCTCCCATCTGCCTGGTTTCTGCTTCGTTTTGATGACCCGCTCCTCCCAGGTTTTGGCACATGTTCCAGCCCCCCGAGACAAATACCCAGCACCTTTAGGTAGTCTGTCCTGATGGTGAAGGGATAAAGGATTGGTCTGCTCAGTTCCCAAATTGCATGGCCTCACTCTTGCCCCTATTGGCCTTGGCACCCGAGGCAGTTCAAATTGGTCACAGATACTCATGATTCTGCTCACTGACAGCGGATCCGAGCAGAAAATGGCGATGTCATCCATGTACAGGGAGGCTTTGACCTGCAGGCCTCCGCTACCTGGAATAGGTCACCCCTCTCAGGCTCGCATCCTTCCTGATGGACTCTGGAAAGGGCTCTATGCAGCACACAGACAAGGCAGGAGAGAGTGGGAAGCCCTGCCTGACTCCAGGTCTGATTGGCACTTTCTGATTCCCACCCATTGATTGAGACTGCACTAATAATGTTGGTGTAGTGCAGTCGGATCCAATTGCAGATTCCCTTCCCAAAGCCTATTTTGGACAGAACATCTCTCCTGTACGTATGCAATATCCTGTCGAAGACCTTCTCCTAGTCCAGGCTGATGAGGCAGGTGTCCACCCTTCTGTCCTGCACATAGGCGATTGTATCCCTGATGAGCATGAGGTTCTCAGAGATCGTCCTGCCCACTACAACACAGGTTTGGTCAGGGTGAATTACCAATCCCAGAGCAGACCTGGCCCGGTTGGCCTTTGACCTTAGACAGAATTTTGTAAACCACATTCAACAGTGAGATTGGTCTCCAATTTCTAATCTCCTCCGTCTCCCCCTTCTGCTTGTAGGTGAGGGTGATGATGCTTTTCCTCATGGATTCACACATAGTACCTGCCAGAAGCATACTGTCGTACACCTCCAGCAGGTTTTAGCCAATCAAGTCCCAAAGAGCAGAATACAACTTAGCCGATAAGCCATCACTTTGGGGAGTTTTATTCTTTTCAAAGGACTTGAGGGCCTTGATCATCTCGTCCAGAGATAGCAGCTGGTCCAGCCTCTCCCACGTGCTGTCATCTTAAGACCTCCATGATAGAGGACAGGAACGACTGGGAGGCCGTGCTGTCAGGGGGCTTTGTGTCATACAGACTGGCATAAAAGGATTTGCTGATCCTGAGGATGTCAGACTGAGATGACGTTACCAAGCCACCTTCTTCCTTCAGGCTGGTGAACACAGAGCTCTCCTTTGGTGGGCGCCTCCTTGTAGCAGACATTATATAGAGAAATGCTCCCCTGAGACTAATTAACATGTACGAACCAGCAGTAAAGAGTGAGCATTGGCTGTCCTGCAGCAACTTCCTCTGCTGCTGGCTATGTCCAGGCTGGTCATTCTGGCCAGAGATTTCAACTGTATTATTGATGCAGACGGACAATCCAGGGTTCAGATGGGGCAGGGGGGTGACAGTAAACTGGATGCCATGTCCAGATTCCTGATGGAAATGGTTAAAGACGCCAAGCTGCTCGATGTCTTCAGCACCCCTGCAGATGGAGGACAGTGTAGACATACCTGGTCGCGGCCAGACGGGTCTCTCCGCTCAAGGATAGATTTACCATTTGTGGCCCGAGCGTTATCGGTCAGATCCACCGACATCAAGCTGGTGTTCTTCTCTGACCGCTGCCTCCTGCTGGCTGACTGTCACCTACAGGACGACCATCGAGCTGGCAAGGGAACGAGTGAAGCTGAGCATGGAACTGTTGACCACATAAAACATTGAGGAGCTCAAAAGGGATTATGCAGGTTGGAGAACCGTGAAACCACTCTTTGAGTCTCCAGTGAACTGGTGAGAAACAGTCAAAGGGAACATCAAGAGGTTCTTTATCCTCAAAGGTGTTCAGAAGGTGAGAGAGAGGTGGGAAAACTGTCAAAACTCCAGAAAAGTATGGAGAACCTGCTCCTGCTGCAGACGATGGGGTTCGATGTCACGGATGATCTCCAGGAGGTGAACAGCCAGCAAGCATCGCTCTTTGCCGCAAAGGCCTCAAAGATAATCGTCCGGTCTAGGTTCCACTCTGTGGAGTAGGATGAGACATGTTCGCATTTCTTCTTTCAGGTGGTTAAGAAGGCATATGAGATACTTGCCTTTGTTAGTCAAGACATTGCATACAAGAACAAGGAAGTTAGGCCTCAGCTGGAATACTGTGCGCAGTTCTGATTACCACACTAAAGAAGGATGTGCTTGCACTAGAAAGGGTGCAAAGGAGATTCACCAGGATTTTGCCTGGGCTGCAGTGAAGTGATTCAGTTCGAGACAGGCCAGGTAGGGTGGATCTGATTTCAATAGAGCAGAGAAGGTTGAGAGGGGGACCTGACTGAGACGTACAAGAGTGAAAGAAACTTCAGTCAGAAGGTGAGCAGACATTTCACATTGTGAATGTGACACAATACAGATGAAGTCACACAAATAGAAGCTTTTGCCACTATTAACACCAATGTGCCTGAAGAAAATTAGTGAACAAATGCTCAAGACCAAAGTTGAGATGAAGCTTACACAGATATCCTACCAGCCATAATCCTGAAGGATATGTTTTTATTGGATCATTGGAAGTCGATGAAACAATACACTATAGCAAAACTGACTGCATATAATGGGTCACACCAAGTAATTCTGCATGGAAATCACAAATATTTTATCTGGTGAACATGACTGAACAGCAATAGCGGGCTACCAATGTGTATGGAACTCACATGCTGTTGAGACCCTATCTGGAGTACTGTGAGCAGTTTTGGTCCCCTTGTTTAAGAAGAGCGATATTCTCATTGGAAGCAGTTCAGAGAAGGATCACTAGGATAATCCCTGGTATGGAGGGACTGTCTTTTGAGAAAGGCTAGACAGGTTGAGACTCTACTCACTGGAATTTAGAAGAATGAGAGGTGATCTCATTGAAATATATCAGATTCTTAAGGGGCTTGAGAGAATAGAATCCATAGAGGCCCTACAGTGTGGAAGCAGTCCATTCAGTATCCATGCTAGTGGTATGTCTATTGATGTGAATAGGGCAGTGACGTCAAACGATACCATGGTCACCATGCCCTATTCACATCAACAGACATACCACTAGCAAGGGAAACAATGACAGCACTACTAGAACAAGGACAAGACCCCAGTGAAACCATCTACACAGACAACATGCTGAAGCTACTGGACCTATGCTTCACCACCCACTTCACTTTCAACAGCTAAACATACGAACACATCAACGGGACACCCATGGGATTACTCATCTCCGGACTTATAGCTGAGGCAGTGATGCAAAGACTGGAAAGTACGGCCCTTTTGCTAATCCAACCAAAACTACGAATATGCTACATGGACAACACCTTTGTCATCATTAAACGGACCAAACTAGAGGAGACACACAAACTAATAAATAACACTCTCACCGGAATCAAATTCACCAAGGAGGAGGAGAAGAACAAACAGCTCCCATTCCTGGACATCATGGTAGAGTGCAGGACAAATGGGGAATTCCTAACGTAGGTACACAGAAAAGCCACATACACTGACTAAGTACTGAACTTCAACAGTAACCATCCTAACACACACAAACAAAGCTGCACGTGAACATTATTTAAATGGGCAACAACACACTGTAGCAGCACAGAACCACACCGAGAAGAAGAAGAGTATCTCTTCCAGGCTTTCAAGGACAATGGATATCCAAAAAACTGGTTCAGAAGATGCCTATTACACGAACAATGCCAGGAAGATACTACATGCCCCGATACACTCATCACGCTACCTTACATCAGAAACACATCGGAACTAACCACAAGACTCGTATGACCACTGGGCATCAGAGTAGCACCCAAACCCACATCAACCCTACAACAACTGCTCACCCGAACCAAAGATCCACTACCCACTATGGAGAGGACCAATGTCATATACAAGATTCTCCGCAGAGACTGTGACAAACTCTACATTGGACAAACAAGAAGGAAATTAACAGCAAGAGTACATGAACACCAAATGGCTACAAAAAAAATGACCAATACTCACTCATCTCTATCCACATGGATAAGGAGAACCACCAATTCGATTGGGACAACACCAAGATCCTGGGACAAGCAAAGCAGAGACGGGCACGGGAGTTCCTAGAAGCCTGGTACTCACGAAGAAAGCTATCAACAAACACATAGAACTCGACCCCACATACACTCCATAGCGAAGGAAAACCAGAAGTGAGGTAATCCAGCTTAACGGACTCCAAAGTTTAAAAACCAGGCGGGAAAACACAACGGCGGGAAAACACAATGACGCTTCATCGGAGGCTGCACTGATGATGTTACCCAGCATGGTAATGAAACATCTGCGGAACAACAACGAACCAGCTCGGCGAGCCAACCAAACATAAGGATATCCCATTGAACAGTGGGAGGACCATCAACTACTGCTAAAACACTCAAACAAGTATTGCCAATACAAAATTACAGACTGCAATATTACAGCCCAAGTTGATGCATCTCAGAGAGGGCCAGGACTATGCATCATACAAGATGGTAAAGCAATTGCACTGGGTTAAAAGATCTATCATAACTATAAGCCTATTATTCCACTCAAATCCTGTGCGGACCAGCTGGCAGGAGTATTCGCTAACATCTTTAACCTCTCCTTGCTACAATCTGAAGTCCCCATCTACTTCAAGAAGACCATCATCATCCCGATACCAAAGAAAACACATTCAACATGCCTTAGCCACTATCACCCAGTGGCTCTGACCTTCATAATTATGAAATGCTTCACGAGGTTAGTCATGGCTCATATAAATTCTAGCCTCCCAGTCTGCCTTGGTCTCTTGCAATTTGCCTACTGGCACAACAGGTCCACAGCCATCTCTCTAGCCCTACACTCATCGCTGGAACATCTGATACCTACGTCAGGCTTCTACTTATTGACCACAGTTTCACTTTCAACACTATAATCCCAACCAATTTCCAAACTCCGAGATCTAGGTCTCTGGTCCTCTCTCTGCAACTGGACCTTGACTCCCAGATCGACAGATCGTAATCAATGAGGATAAGCAACAGCACCTCCTCCGTGACAATCCTCAACACTGGCGCCCTGCAAGGCTGCGTACACAGCCCCTTACTGTATACCCTATATGCTCCTGATTATGTAGCCAAATTTCATCCCAATTTCAACAAGTTCATTGACAACACCACCATTGTAGGTCAGATATTGAACAATGATGAGACAGAATACAGGAAAGAGATAGAACATTTGGTGGCATGGTGTAAAGTTAACACTCTTTCCCTCAATGTCAGCAAAACTAAACAGCTGGTCATTGACTTCAGGAAGCAAGTAGGAGGACACACCCCTATCTCCATCAATGGAGCTGAGGTGGAGATGGTCAAGAATGTAAAGTTTCTAGGAGTGACGATCACCAACAATCTGTCTTAGAGCACTCACATTGAAACAATGGTCAAGAAGACACAACAACGCCTCTTCTTCCTCAAGAGGCCAAGGAAAATCCCTCAGTTCAAATGCACCTACTTCAGGAACACAAAGTAAATGATCCATGAATGAAGCAACTATGAAAGTTATCATGGAAGATGACCTGATACATATGCCAGACATTCTCAGATTCTTCGGACCATGTGGAGATGAATTGAGTATCTCAGAGGTGTAATGTTTAAGGGGGAGCAAGTGCTTGAACCCAAAGCTCTTCACTAGGACCCTATTGTCACAGCTACATCTGGGCACAGAGTGAACAGGACACCTACCATAGGATATGTCTGTGCTGCAACAAAGGTTACAGTTCCACTGTGGTGCGCAAAGGAAGCTGTGTTGTGTGGTTGCTGCAACAGCTCATTATATACCAGGGTAGGTTTGAAATATTACCTTGACTGGTAGGCAGGTACTGTGACAGCCAAATACTTATTATGCTTCTTTCTGGATAATTATGTTACCTGTAACTAACTTAATCACAGACTTTAGTTTGAGTCAAGCTACGTAATAGTATAGGAATTTATTGACTTTAGTGGGACTGTCTTGATTATGGAACATCAACATAGACTGGATGGGCCATATGGCTGTCTTTTCTGCAGTTCTGACTATAACATGACTTTAAAAGCATTAGCATTACTTTGCACTATTGCAACTAACTCTTATCATTTGGAGTACATTGAAAAAGGATTTAGTTATAGTACATCATGTCATTTGTCCCAGGACTTATGTGCAATAGTTTAATTCAACTGCTATCAAGCTCTTTGAAATGGAGGACAGTAAGGTCACTGTTAAATGTGGATGATGGAAATTTCCTCCATGCAGTGTATATATAGCAAGATTTTTGATGCAAGTTTCCTTCACAACAGCAACTGAACTGGATAAGTGCCCATTTACAGCAGTTAAAAGTTGTGGTCACAAACAGCCTGGCTGAACAGAGCACAGTGACTTAGCAACACAACAATATGTTGCGATAAAATTTTCTTACTTTCGAACAATGCACTTCACAACCAATCATAACGTCATGGAGGATTAGCTAGTGTATGTCTGTGAGTCTGTGGATGAGTGTGTGTGAAAGTGCAGATGTTTGTGAGTGAGTGAGAGGTTCTGTGGTATGTATGCAAGAGAGTGTAGGTATGTGTGAGTGAGTGTTGGTGGTTGTATGTGAATGTGAGTGTGAGAATGTGTGTGTGTGTGAATGTGAGTGTGAGAGAGAGTGGGTATGTGTGTGTACGTGAATGTGGGTGTGTGAGTGTGCAGGTGTTTGTGAGTGATTGTGGGTTGAGTGATTTTGGGTATGTGAATGTTGGGGTGAGTGAATGTGGTTGTGTGAGAGTACGAGTATTTGTGAGTGAGAGAGAGAGAGTGTGTGTGTGTGTGTGTGTAGTTGGGTGGGTGTGAATGTGGGTATATGAGTACTTGGGTGCTTGAAAGTAACTGTGGATGTGTTTGTGTGAGCACAGGTGTGTGACAGTGCTGGTGTGTTAGTGAGTGGGTGGGTGTGTGCGTAGGGAAAGAATGAGTGAATTTGAGTAAATTGGGAGCTCTTTCAAAGAGCTGGCAATTTTTGTACCTAACTGTTCTGTATGGAACCAGATCAATATACAGTAAAAGTATTAAGGTTATAACCAGACTATATACTGTACTGATCAAACACAGAATATTAAACATTAAGGTAGGGTAGTGAAGGAAGAAGAGTGCAATCCTGTACCTATGAGAAAAGGATTGAAAACCACAATCTCTACAGGAAATTGATTTTTGATGAGGATTACAGTACACTAAAGAATACACAAAATAACCTACAGTACCACAATTATTAACTGTTGGGAAAGACAGTAACTTTGTTTTAAAAATATGGAAGTTAAGATAGAATAAATGGTACAAAGATATTCCATTGAAATTAACTGAAATGAATAAGGTGATGCAATTCTGTAGTGGCCATTGGTCACTGCTGTGGATTGCACGTCCTTTGTTTCACGAATTATTCACTACCAACTGTCCAACTCGAAGTAGAGATGGAAGCAGTGGGAAAACCAATGTGTGATACTTTTCCATGCCTCGATCTTGACAGCAAGTCAGCAACTGGGTGGATGGAATGTTTGCAGGCAGGCAGGCAGGTGGGAATAGTTCAGTTTAGGATTATGTTCAGTGTGGACTGGTTGGACCAAATGGTCTGTTGCTATGCTGTGTGACTTGATGACAATACCCTTCAATCCTATGGTCTCTATCACTTAAGAAGGTGAAGGTCAGTAGAAGCATGGGAACCTGCAAGATCCCCTCCAAATCACACAAAGAACAAAGAACAAAGAAAATTACAGCACAGGAATAGGCCCTTCGACCCTCCAAGTCTGTGCCGATCGAGATCCTCTGTCTAAACCTGTCATTTATTTTCTAAGGGTCTGTATCCCTTTGCTCCCTGTCCATCCATGTACCTGCCCAGATACATCTTAAAAGACACTAACATGTCCGCGTCTACCACCTCCGCTGGCAACGTGTTCCAGGCACCCACCACCCTCTGCATAAAGAACTTTCCACGCATATCTCCCGTAAACTTTCCTCCTCTCACTTTGAACTCATGACCCCTAGTAATTGAGTCCCCCACTCTGGGAAAAAGCTTCTAGCTATCCACCTTGTTTTGTACTCCTTTGTACCCCTCATGATTTTGTAGACCTCAATCAGGTCCCCCCTCAATCTCCATCTTTCTAATGAAAATAATCCTAGTCTACTCAACCTTTCTTCATAGCTGGTGCCCTCCATACCAGGCAACATCCTGGTGAACCTCCTCTGCACCATCTCCAAAGCATTTATATCCTTTTGGTCATGTGGCGACCAGAACTGTACGCAGTACTCTAAATGTGGCCGAACCAAAGTCTTATACAACTGTAACATGACCTGCCAACTCTTGTACTCAATACCCCGTCCGATGAAGGAAAGCATGCCGTATGCCTTCTTGACCACTCTATTGACCTGCTTTGCCACCTTCAGGGAACAATGGACCTGAACACCCAGATCTCTCTGTACATCAATTTTCCCCAGGACTTTTCCATTTACTGTATAGTTTGCTCTTGAATTAGATCTTCCAAAATGCGTCACCTTGCATTTGCCCGGATTGAACTCCATCTGCCATTTATCTGCCCAACTCTCCAATCTATCTATATTCTGCCGTAATCTCTGACAGTCCCCTTCACTATCTGCTACTCCACCAATCTTCGTGTCATCTGCAAACTTGCTAATCAGACCACCTATACCTTCCTCCAAATCACTTACGTATATCACAAACAACAGTGGTCCCAGCACAGATCCCTGTGGAACACCACTGGTCACAGGTCTCCAATTTGAGAAACCCCCTTCCACTACTACTCTCTGTCTTCTGTTGCCTAGCCAGTTTTTTTATCCATCTAGCTAGCACACCCTGGACCCCACTTGACTTCACTTTCTCCAGCAGCCTGCCATGGGGAACCTTATCAAACGCCTTACTGAAGTCTATGCATATGACATCTACAGCCTTTCCCTCATCAATCAACTTTGTCACGTCCTCAAAGAATTCTATTAAGTTGGTAAGACGTGACCTTCCCTGCACAAAACCATGTTGTCTATCACTGATAAGCCCATTTTCTTCCAAATGGGAATAGATCATATCCCTCAGTATCTTCTCCAGCAGCTTCCCTACAACCAATGTCAGGCTCACCGGTCGATAATTACCTGGATTATCCCTGCTACCCTTCTTAAACAAGGGGACAACATTAGCAATTCTCCAGTCCTCCGGGACCTCACCCGTGTTTAAGGATGCTGCAAAGATATCTGTTAAGGCCCCGGCTATTTCGTCTCTCGCTTCTCTCAATAACCTGGGATAGATCCCATCAAGACCTGGGGACTGGTCCACCTTAATGCCTTTTAGGATACCCAACACTTCCTCCCTCTTTATGCCGACTTGACCTAGAGTAATCAAACATCTATCCCTAACCTCAACATCCGTCATGTCCCTCTCCTTGGTGAATACCGATGCAAAGTACTCGTGAAGAATGTCACCCATTTTCTCTGACTCAACGCATGACTTTCCTTCTTTGTCCTTAAGTGGGCCAATCTTTTCTCTAGTTGCCCTCTTGCTCTTTATATATGAATAAAAGGCTTTGGGATTTTCCTTAACCATGTTTGCTAAAGATATCTCATGTCCCCTTTTAGCCCTCTTAATTCCTCGTTTCAGATTCGCCCTATATTCCCAATATTCTTCCAAAGCTTCGTCTGTCTTCAGTCGCCTAGACCTTATGTATGCTTCCTTTTTCCTCTTAGCTAGTCTCACAATTTCACCTGTCATCCATGGTTCCCTAATCTTGCCATTTCTATCCCTCATTTTCACAGGAGCATGTCTCTCCTGCACACTAATCAACCTCTCTTTAAAAGCCTCCCACATATCACATGTGGATTTACCTTCAAACAGTTTCTCCCAATCTATATTCCCCAGATCCCGCCGAATTTTGGTATAGTTGGCCTTCCCCCAGTTTAGAACTCTTCCTTTAGGACCACTCTCATCTTTGTCCATGAGTATTGTAAAACTTAGAGTTGTGGTCACTATTTCCAAAGTAGTCCCCTACTGTAATTTCAACCACCTGGCCAGGCTCATTCCCCAACACCAGGTCCAGTATGGCCCCTTCCCGAGTTGGACTACATACATATTGCTCTAGAAAACCCTGCTGGATGCTCCTTACGAATTCTGCTCCATCTTGACAGCTAACACTAAGTGAATCCCAGTCAATGTTGGGAAAATTAAAATCTCCCATCACCACCACCCTGTTGCTCCTACACCTTTCCATAATCTGTTTACATATTTGTACCTCTATCTCATGCTCGTTGTTGGGAGGCCTGTAGTACAGCCCCAACATTGTTACTGCACCCTTCCTATTTCTGAGTTCTACCCATATTGCCTCACTGCTCAAGTCCTCCATAGTGCCCTCCTTCAGTACAGCTGTGATATCGTCTTTGGCCAGTAATGCAACTCCTCCACCCCTTTTACCTCCCTCTCTATCTCACCTGAAGCATCGATGTTCTGGGACATCTTGTTGCCAATCATGCCCTTCCTGCAACCAAGTCTCAGTAATAGCAATAACATCATACTCCCAGGTACCGATCCAAGCCCTAAGTTCATCTGCCTTATCTACTACACTTCTCGCATTAAAACAAATGCACCTCAGACCACCTGTCCCTTTGTGTTCATCATCTGCTTCCTGCCTATTCTTCCCTTTAGTCTCGCAGACTCCATTATCTAGTTCCCTACAGGCTTTAGTTACTACCTCCTTTCTGTCCAATAACCTGTCCAATATTTGGTTCCCACCCTCCCCCACAGCGTTAGCAAAAGCACCCCCAAGGACATTGGTTCCAGTCCGGCCCAGGTGTAGACCATCAAATTTGCAATAGTCCCACCTTCCCCAGAACCGGTCCCAATGTCCCAAAAATCTGAACCCCTCCCTCCTGCACCATCTCTCAAGCCACGCATTCATCCTAGCTATTCTTTCATTTCTGCTCTGACTAGCATGTGGCACTGGTAGCAATCCTGAGATTACTACCTTTGAGATCCTACTTTTTAACCTGGCTCCTAACTCCCTAAATTCTGCTTGTAGGACTTCATCCCGTTTTCTACCTATATCATTGGTGCCTATATGCACCGTGACAACTGGCTGTTCGCCCTTCCCCTTCAGAATGTTCTGCAGCCGATCTGAGACATCCCCGACCCGTGCACCTGGGAGGCAACATACCATTTGGGAGTCACGTTTTTGACCACAGAACCGCCTATCTACTCCCCTTACAATTGAATCCCCAATGACTATAGCCCTTCCACTCTTTTTCCCACCCCTCTGTACAGCAGAGCCAGCCACGGTGCCATACACCATTCTTACTTGGAACTAGATAATTATTCCTTCACTGTCAAGGTTACAAATTTTGGAACTTTAGGCACTGTATCCCTACACTGCATGAACTTTAGCAGTTCAAGGCTAATTAGGTTTGGGCAATAACTATTGGCCTTGCCAATAAACTCACATCCCATGAATGAATTGACCAAAAGCCTGGGACAAATATTACAGAAAAAAATTATGTTTTTCCATTTTCTTTTAGCACTTCTGTTTATTATTGAAAAATATTCAGGATTGGAAAAGGATTTTTATTGCATGGTCATCAGTTACGTTTGTATGTTTTCCAATTGGTGTAGGAAGGCAGTGTTGGGCAGTCCAATGGCGGAATGTGTGGATGGGGCAGCTCAATTATTCTTCCACAAATATTCAGCCAGAGTTAGTAACTATACCTGATCTGCCTTAATTAAAAAGCAGATGTTGGAAAATGTGAAGGAGGTCCATTCACAGAAAGAACAGATCCATTGATAACAAACGAGCGAAGGTTACCATCCGGGCCTAAACCTCGCTGTTGACACCATGCACATTTAAGGAAAACTTTGCACCATATAGTGCTTTTCACAACCTCAAGGCTTTCTGAAGGTGTTTATTTCTTCCAAAGGCTCTGGTAAGGTTGCAGAAAATGCATCACCCAGATCGCAAAGAGGAGACGAGTGCCCTGGAGATCCGTACAGAGCGCCCTTCCTCAGTGGGAGGCCCTAGGCGCCGCTGCAACTGGCGCATGAGTGTTGTGGGGGTTCCACCACCCCCGCGCATGTGCAGTGGGGACAACGCACTGGTGCCATTTTGTTGGCTTTCTCACTCCCGGGTTGTGTTGTGTCAAGCCAGGCGGCTGACAGCTAGGCCCCGCTGTACCACATCATTCACAGCAGCCCGGTGGAGTTCAACGGGGGGAGCGGAGAAAGGGAAACACCCACCCGGACAACGACAATAGCGATGTGACACGGCGACTAGAACAGGTGAACGAGTGCGGGGAGAGGGGGGCAAGTGCGAAAGGAAGAAGGGCCTGAGTTGGGGGTGGGGCAAGAACAGGGGCGGAGCCAATGGCTTGACTGGATGCGTGAGCGCGCGCGCGCACCCTGAGGGGTGTGGGTCTGTCGGAGCGCGCGGGGCCCGGGGTACGCGAACTCAGCGAGGCGGGGCCTGATGTGTGCGCCGCCCCAGAGGCGTGGCCTGGAGCGCGCGAACCCCGCGAGGCGGGGCCTGATGTGTGCGCCCCCCAAGAGGCGTGGCCTGGAGCACGCGAACCCCTAGAGGCGGGGCCTGGCGTGCGCGTTCACGAGGGGTGTGTTGATGTGAAAGACGTTGATTCGGGGGAGTTGGGTTTGACTGGGGGTAAGAGATTTGCGGATTCGTGGGGGTTAGGCTGGGCTATGAGCCCAGTAGATCACAGTGGCTGACCTTGCTGTTACATTGGACTGAGAGTCTTTTACAAACAGACCCGTGGTGACCCAACAGCCCTGCTTCTTTATAATTACCCTTGATGGCATCATAGAATCATAAAGAATCTCTGGTAGTCACTCTGTACACGCAACATCCTCTGTGTGGAAGTTGTCCCTTTTAAATATTTCATCTCTCACCTTAAATCAATGCCCTCTAATTTTCTAGTCCTCAAGTAGTTTGCCTCTTCCGTTGAGCTAAAAACTTGGGAAAAAAAGCATGGATGTTGATTAACTGTAAAGAGTGCCTGTATGAACTATAAACTTGACACACTGATTTCACAGGAAGCAATGTCAGTGTTTACAATGAGACAAAGACATGAAAGCGTGTGGAAATTCAAAGCTTGTTTTGGACTCCTGCACGAAAGTCTGAAGGAAATGTGGACACAAAAGTAGGTTATTCTGTTAGATTGGATGATCCAGATTGGTCTATATTTCAACGCGTTATTCAGCTCTGTTTTCCTTTGGGGTACTCTTGCAGGCAAAAATATATGAGACTGTGGTTAATTTGTACAAGTTTTTTTTGGTTAGAGTCTACCTAAAAACAATGGAAAAAATCAATACTTTGTGTCAGTCATTAGTATTGGTACAGGTGCCTTGAATGTATGGTGAAAGTATACACTTTTCACTGTATTTTTACATTGAATGTACATGACAATAAATGATTCAATTCAATTTAAATTGTTCAACTGAATAGTATTTCTCATCACAAAGGAGGAAATTGAATTAGGATTAGGTTTACTATCACGTACTGAAGTATAGGTGTACGTGAATACGACGAAAAGTATTAAAAGTCACTACTTCCAGCATTCTCTTAGGTAGAGAGATACCTAGATACAAAAGGTATAAATTAGAGAAATGAAAAAATAAAGTTAAAAGATCAGCATTATATTCTTTATAAAGCATGAATCTATGCTGGGCTTCACCTTGAGGCTGGGAGTCCATATTGAGCTTCCTCAAGGAGGACAGGAGTGTGCGCTGGGCTTCTGCAAGGACAGGAGTCCATCCCCACTGGTCACAACAGCAGTGTTCCCTCTAAGCTGCCTTTCTGATATTCCACACATGTCAGTTGCGGCATTGACATCCTTTCCAGAAGTTGCTGCTGTTCTTGGGCATCCACAGCCAGCAAGAAAATTAGAGGAAGTGCTGCTCACTACTGCCTGGTATAACTGAAGCATAATCTCTACTTTACTGTTCGGTTCCCCTCAGAATAAATAACTTTCCTAATTACTTGTCATTTACAATTGATATAAACAAAGACACAGATTCTTCTGTATGTCATAAATCTGCAATCTCTCACCGTTTAAATAATTTTTTTTTAATTCTTCATGTCAAAATGAATAATTTCACATTTTCCCACATTGCACTGCCCTTGCCAGATCTTTGCACATTCACTTAACCAATCTTTATATTTTTATTGCCTCCTTAGTCCTTTTTGCATCTGCCCTTCCTACCTATCTTTGTGTCATCAGCAAATTTAGCAACCATACTTTTGTTCCCTTCGTCTAAGTCATTATATTAATTGCGAACAGTGGAAGTCCCAGCACTAATCCATGTTGCACACCGCTTGTTAGACCTTGCCAATATAAAATAGAGCCCCTGATGTTCAGTTGGGTGTGGTCAAGTTACTATTCATATATGATTGACTCTGAAGTCTTGCAGAAATAGTTTACTTAGGAAATGAAATAATTCTTCAGTCACTCTTTCAAAAGAGCCAAAAAGGTTGTTTTTAAACCAGAACTGAACAATAAGATTTTATTTTCTGAAATGAGACAAATCAGCTGGTGCCTTGTTCTCCACTGGCTTTTGTCCATTCTGATTGTTCTTAGAGACTTCCCTCTAAACCAAATAAAACAAGCATCTCTCCAAGTCAATCACTGTTCACATCAGCCCCAGCAGGACTCTGCAGCAAAGCAAGCTGTAATCAATAGTTTTTTTTTCTATTTATTTGTGGGTTGCAGACGTCGCTGGCTGGCCAGCATTTCTTGCCCAGCTATAGTTGCCCTTGAGAAGGTGGTGGTGAGCTGCCTTCTTGCACTGCTGCAGTCCTCCAGCTGTAGGTTGACCCACAATGCTATTAGGGAGGGAATTTCAGGATTTTGACCCAGCAACAGTGAAGAAACAGCGAAATATTTCCAAGTCAGGATGGTGAGTGGCTTGGAGTGGAACTTGGAGGTGGTGGTGTTCCTATATGTCTGATACCCTTGTCCTTCTTGTTGGAAGGAAGTGGTCATGAATGAATCATTTTTAAAAATAATCAATTTTTTAAAAGCTAACAAGTTATGGAGGAAAATGAAATGTATTGTAACAGTATAGAATCTTTAGCAGGACCCAAACTCTGTAGCCTTGTGTCTTCAATATTCACTTCAAGGAAATTTCTGTTGTAGATTTGAGAAAAGAATGTAGCAGTGAATATCATATACATTGGAGCCAGTCTTCTGATTAGCTTACGGGCAAGTAACTGAAAATTGCGAAATTTAGGGAGGGCTTACAGGAGCATGGTCGAGGATGTTTGAATAGCCGTGGTGGCAGGAGTTCACGTTATTGCTGTTTTATTAGCTTACTGAGTCAGATAAAAGTGAAGCCATCTGACAGCATGACCACAGAATGATTAGTAAGTAGAGAGGTAGCACTGCAAATGAGATCAGTAACGTTTCACAGGAGATACCAATGGCACTTGTTTTAGGGATGGGTGAAAACCCATAGAGAGTTATGGGGGAGGTGAATGACAAGTCATCTTCAAGAAACTTGAAGAGCATGAAGTTTGGAAATGGGACCAAATGTAGAGAAGCAAGGCTGAGCACAGACTGTTTTTTTCTATTCATTTGTGGGATGTGGGTGTCGCTGGCTGGCCAGCATTTCTTGCCCATCACTGGTTGCCCTTGAGAAGGTGGTGCTGGGCTGCCTTCTTGAACTGCTGCAGTCCTCCTGCTGTGGGTTAACCCACATTGCTATTAGGGAGGGAATTCCAGGATTTTGACCCAGCGACAGTGGAGGAATGGCATATATTTCCAAGTCAGGATAGTAAGTGGCTTGGAGGGGAACCTACAGGTGGTGGTGTTTCCATATAACTGCTGCCCTTGTCCTTCTGGATGGAAGTGGTCGTGGGTTTGGAAAGTGTTGTCTGAGGATCTTTGGTGAATTTCTGCAATGCATCTTGTAGATAGTACACATTGCTGCTACTGAATGTGATGGTGGAGGGAATGGATGCTTATGGATGTAGTGTCAGCTTTGTCCTGGATGGTGTCAAGCTTCTTGAGTGTTGTTGGGGCTGCAATCATCCAGGCAAGTGGGGAATATTTCATCATGCTCCTGACTTGTGCCTTGTAGATGGTGGGGAGGCTTTGAGGAGTCAGGAGGTGAGTTACTCACCGCAGTATTCCCAGCTTCTGGTCTGCTCTTGTAGCCACTCTGTTAATGTGGCGAGTCCAGTTGAGTTTCTGGTCAATGGTAACCCCCAGGATATTGATAATGGGGGAGTTCAGTGATGGTAACACCATTGAATGTCAAGGGGCGGTGGTTAGATCGTCTCTTATTGGTGATGGTTATAGCCTGGCATTTGTGTGGCGCGAATGTCACTTGCCACTTGTCAGTCCAAGCCTGGATATTGTCCGGATCGTGTTGCACGTGAACATGGACTGCTTCAGTATCTGACGAGTCACAAATGGTGCTGGACATTGTGCAATCATTGGCGAACATCCCCACTTCTGACGTTATGATGGAGGGAAGGTCATTGATGAAGCAGCTGAAGATGGTTGGGCCTATGCCACTACCCTGAGTAACTCCCACAGAGATGTCCTGGAGCTGAGATGATTGACCTTCCACGACCATCTTCCTATGTGTAAGGTATGACTCTAACCACCGGAGCGTTTGTCCCCGCTACCCATTGATTCCAGTTTTGCTAGGGCTCCTTGATGCCACACTCGCTTGAATGCAGTTTTGATATTAAGGGCTGTCACTGTCATCTCACCTCTGGAATTCAGCTCTTTTGTCCATGTTTGAACCGAGGCTGTAATGAGGTCAGGAGCTGAGTGGCCCTGGCGGAACTCAAAATGGGTATAGTCATGTGCTTTCAAGGAAACCTTGTCCAAAAAAAAACTCCAGTGTCCACTGTGATCTTTCAATGGCTTCTTTTAAAGGAACAACTCCAGATATTTCCACAATACTTGAAATAAATCCATTTTCCACAATCCTTCAAAAGTTAAGACCTTGAATATTAAATAAACAAAAAGCATCTGTGTAACCCCAGAAACTTGACTCATACCATAGTCATATCATGTCAACAGATAACAGAAGAGGAAAGAGGAAGTCCTGATGAAATCTCAGCCACTCCAGAGATTCCTGATGATAAAACACCAGAGATGATGGAGAAAGGTAAAGAATTTAATCACTTTCCAAAAATAATGAAATTATTTAATTTTCTGTTTTGATGCATTTTGGTCGTTGTTGGTTGAGGTGCAACTTTTCCTTCCAGGAAGTTGTGTTGAAATTTAGCTGGAATTTGGATTTTCATTTTCAGTGGGTAGGTCAGATGTGAAACAAAACACTGACAAAATTCTTAAGTTTCAAAAAAAGTCCTCACTTTTTGATGGTCTCCTTCCTAAGATCTTAATATGACTGGCTGCTGAGAAAGTTAATGCATTGCTTTTCATCTTCCAAACTTCCCTAGATTATATTGATCCAAACCACTGATAATGCTAAATGAGATTTGCAGAGTGGTTATAACGTCTTGTGACGAACTCAAAATTATTTTGTTGGATCCTCTTCCAACCATGAGCCAAGAAAATTCTTTTTGAAGTCATGATTTAAATAAAGAGCATCGGTCTAATCCATGGCATCATTATTTCTCAACAAACTGATGAAGGCTTTTGATGAGACGAGCTTGGGTGAAACTAAATTTCTGTTAGGATCAGTAACCAAAGAACACAAAGACACTGTGAGAAAGAAATACTCTAAGCACAGGACACTCCATCTGCAGCTAATTAAGGAAATTAAAGATAGTGTCAAATTGAAAGTTAAAAAATATAATTTCGTAAAGATGAATAGCAAATCAGAGGATTGAGCAGAGTATAAATAAACAGCAAAGAACAAATAAAATATTAATAATGAGGAATAAAATCGAGTACAAGAGAAAGCTAGTGAGAAATTTAGAAACAGTTTCTATAGTATTTAAATAGGAAAAGGTTAAGTAAAATGATGCAGGTCCTTTAGAGCGAAAGTCACAGGATTAATAATGGACAAATACCGTAATGGTGGGTCAGTTAGCTTCATAGAATCATAGAGGTATACAGCACGGAAACAGACTCTTTAATCCAACTCGTCCATGCCAACTAGGTAACCTAAATAAATCTAGTCCCATTTGCCAGCATTTGGCCCATATCCCTCTAAACCTTTCCTATTCATTTACCAATGTAAATGCCTTTTAAATGTTGTAATTGTACCAGCCTCCACCATTTCCTCTGGCAGCTCATTCCATACACACACCTCCTACTGCTTGTAAAAATTGCCCCTTGGACCCCTTTTAAATCTTTTCCCTGTCACTTAAACCTATGGCCTGTAGTTTTGGACTCCCCAACCCCGGGAAAAGACCTTGTCAATTTACCCTACCCATGCCCCTCATGATTTTATAAAGGTCACCCTTCGGCTTCTGATGCTCCAGGGAAAATAGTCCCAGTCTGTTAAGTCTCTTGGAGTTTTTGGTTGGTTCGCCAAGCTGACTGGTTTTCATGGTTTTATCTCCCTTTTAGGTGACATCATCAGTGCTGTGTAGCCTCCACTGAGGTCTGTTGTTCTGTCATACTCTGAATTTATATGGTCTGGTCTGGCATGGTGGACAGTCTTGTTTCTGGTTTTGAACTGTAGTTGTAGATAGATGGGGTCTATTTCAATATGTTTGTTAATTGCATCGGTGGCTGAAAACCAGGCCTCCAGGAATTCTCGTGCTTGTCTTTGTCTCGCTTGTCCTAGTGCTGTAACTTTATCCCAGTTAATTGACATCCTTCGATGTCGGAGTGTATTGAAACAAAGGAGAATTGGTTGTGCCATTTTGCTGCGAGTTGGTGTTCATGTATCTTGGTGGCGAGTTTCCTGCCCGTCTGTCCTATGTCATGTTTCTCACAGCTGCTGCATGGTATTTTATATATCTCATATATGCAGCAACTGCGAGAAACACAACATAGGACAGATGGGCAGGAAACTTGCCACCAGGATACATGAACACCAACTCGCAGCAAAATGGCACAACCAATTCTTCCTTGTTTCAATACACTCCAACATAGGAGGGCATCAATTTGACTGTGACAAAGTTACAGCACTAATACAAGGGAGACAAAGACAAGCACGAGAATTCCTGGAGGCCTGGTTTTCAAACACTGATGCAATTAACAAATATGTTGAAATAGACCCCATCTACATACCACTATGGTACTAAACCAGAAACAAGAGTGCCCACCATGACAGACCAGACCATATTAATTCGGGGCGGGACAGAACAACAGTACTTCAGTGGAGGCTACACAGCACTGATGATATCACCTAGAAGGGAGATGAAACGTTTACATGAAAACCAGTCAGCTTGGTGAACCAACCAACAACTCCAACCGCAACTTGAGCCATAGATCTTCTTTAAAACATTATTCAGCCTCTCTCTATAGCTTAAACCCTCCAACCCTGCCAACATCCTTGTAAATATTTTCTGAACCTTTTCAAGTTTCACAACATCTTTCCTATAGCAGGGAGACCAGGATTACACGCAGTATTCCAATAGTGACCCAACCAATGTCATGTGCAGCCCAACTCCTATACTCAATGCACTGACCAATATAGGCAAGCATAACGAATGCCTTCCTCACTATCCTGTCTACCTGTGACTCCACTGTCAAAGAACTATGAACCTGCATTCCAAGGCCTCTTTGTTCAGCAATACTCCCCGGACCTTACCATTAAGTGTACAAGTTTTGCCCTGATTTGCCTTTCCAAAACGCCGCACCTTACATTTATCTAAATTTAAACTCCACTTGCCACTCATCGGTCTGTTGGCCCATCTGATCAAGATTCCATTGCACTCTGAAGGTAACCTTTGCTGTCCACTACACCTCCAATTTTGGTATCATCTGCAAACTTACTAACCATACCTCCTATGTTCACATCTAAATCATTGATATAAGTGACAAAAAGCAGTGTTTCCAGCACTGATCCTTATGCCACTCCACTGGTCACAGACCTCCAGTCTGAAAAGCAACCCTCCACCACCACCCTGTGTCTTCCACCTTCGAGCCAGTTCTGTAACTAAGTAGCTGGTTCTCTCTGTATTCCATGTGATCTAACCTTGCTAACCAGTCTACAACGAGGAATCTTGTTGAACGCCTTACTGAAGTCCATATGGACAACATCACTGCTCTGCCCTCATTAATCCTCTTCGTTACTTCTTCAAGCAAAGCAATCAAGTTAGTGAGACACATTTTCCCATGCACAAAGCCATGTTGACTATCCCTAACCAGTCCTTGTCTTTCCAAATACATGTAAATCCTGTCCCTTAGGATTCCCTCCAACAACTTGCCCATCACCGATGTCAGGCTCACCGGTCTATAGTTCTATGGTTTTTCCTTACCACCTTTCTGAAATAGTGGCACCATGTTAGCCAAACTCCAGTCTTCCAGCACCTTCCCTGTGGCTATCAGTGAAACAAGTATCTGAGCAAGGGGCCCAGCAATCACTTCCCTAGCTTCCCATAAAGTTCTAAGGTACACCTGATCAGGTCCCGGGGATTTATCCACCTTTGTGCATTTTAAGACGTTTAGCACCTCCTCCTCTGTAATATGGACATTTTTCAAGATGTTGCTATTTATTTCCCCATGTTTTCTGTCTTCTATACTCTTCTCCACAGTAAACACTAATGTAAAATACTCATTTAGTATCTCCCCCATCTCCTGCGGTTCCACACATAGGCAGCCTTGCTGATCTTTAAGGGGCCCTATTGTCCCCCTAGTTACCCTTTTGTCCTTAATGTATTTGTGGAATCCCTTTGGATTCCCCTTAACCCTATTTGCCAAAGCTATCTCATGTCCCCTTTTTGCCGTCCTGATTTCCCTCTTAAGTATACTCCTACAGCCTTTGTATTCTTCTAGGGATTCACTTGAGTTCTGCTGTCTATACTTGACATATGCTTCCTGCTTATTCTTAATCAAAACCTCAATTTCTCTTGTCATGCAGCATTCCTGACATCTACCAGCTTTGCACTTCATCCTAACAGGAACATACTTGTTAAAAAATATTTTGCATCTGTCTTCAATGGATACATATAAAATTCCAGAAATAATTGTGAATTGGGAGGTGAAAGGAAGTGAAGAAATTAAAACAATTTGCAAAGGAAAGGATAATGACAAACTTAATAGAACTAAAAACTGATGAGTCCCTGCTTCTTGATCATCTTAATATAAGTGGCTGCTCAGGAAGTTCATGCATTGATTTTCATTTTCCAATGTTCTAGAAAGGTCCGAGTAGATGGGAGAATAATTAATGTGATCCTGTATTCAAGAAAGGAGGGAGACAGAAAATAAGAAAGTACAGGACTGTATGCATAAAATTGTTCAAGGGGAAAATGCGGTAATATATTACTAAGGAGCTCATAGTGGGAACTTAAATCTCAATGCAGTCAGGCAGTGTCAGCATTGTTTGTGAAAGGGAAATCATGTTTAACAAAATTTATTAGTCTTTTGAGGATGTAATAAACAGAATGGGTAAAGGGGAACCAGTGAATACGCAGCACTTAATTTCCAAAAGGTGTTTGACAAGGTATTGCATCAATGGTTACTATACAAAATATGATGTCGTGGTGTAGAGGGTAACATGTTAGCAAGATAGAGGATTATTTAACTGACAGGAACCCGACTAGGCATAACTGGGCCACTTTCACATTGGTGAGATATGACAAGCTAATGCTGCAGGGAGCAGTGGTGGAGCCTAACTGTTTACAAATTATATCAAAGATTTTGTCCCTTCACTCAAGTTAATGTTGCTAAATTCCCTGATGACAAAAGGATAGATAGGAAAGTAAGTTGTGAAGGGGACATAAGGAGCCTTCAATAGGATATAGATAGGTTAAGTAAGTGGATAGAAAGTTGCCAAATGGATGAAAACATAGAAAATGTGATCTTGTCCACTTTTTAGCAGGAAATAAAAAATCATATTATTTAACTGGATGGAGATTGCAGAAATCTGAACGCCAAATGTCTGATTGTCTTAGGAATATAGGTACAAGAGTAGATCATTATTCTGTCAAGCCTGCTCTGTCATTCATTTAAATCATGACTGATCATTTACCTCAGTGCCACTTTGCTACACACACGCTATTTCCTTTGTCTTCATAAATCATGTGATTTCTGCCTTGCGCATGCTCAATGATTGAGTCTCCACAGCCTTCTGGGGTAGAGAATTCCAAAGATATACCATCCTTTGATGAAATTCTTGGCCATCTCAGTCTAAAGTAGACTACCCCTTAACTATATCACCTTGTTTTAGACTCATCAACCAAGGAACATATCTCTTCTATTTCCATTCTGCCACACCTTGAGGGGAAGAAAAGGGAGGGCATCCTCATTATTCAAAGGTTTAGGGAATACAGACTGGATCACCTCACAAAATAATCTTGCTATTCCTGGGATTAATCTGGAGCACCTCTGTAGCACACACTCTTATGGCGAGTATATCCCTCCTTAGGTAAAGGGACCAAAACTCTGCACAATACCCAAATGAGATCTCACTGAGACTCTATACAACATCAGCAGGCCAGCTTTACTCTTCTACTCAAATCCCCTTAAGATAAAAGCCATCATATCATTTGGCGTCCCAATTGCTTGTGCATTTGCATCCTAACTAACTGACTCATGAACAAAGACACAGAGGTTTCTTTGGACACTCATATTTCTCAACAGCTCACTGTCTGGGCGTAAAGGGCACCTATAACATTTCCTGTTCCAAGACCCTGGCAAATGGGACTAGATTAATCCAAGATACCTGGTCAGCATGGCAAGTTGGACTGAAGGGTCTGTTTCTGTGTTGTACAATTGACTCTGTGACTCTATATTCAGTCTTTCTGTTCTGTTTCTACCAAAGTGAATAATAACATTTTTTCACATTATATTCCATCTGCCGTGTTCTAGCCCTCTCACTTAGTCTAAATCCTCTTGAAGTCTTCTTGTTAACCTCCTCACATGTTCCCAGTCATTTTTGTGTCATCAGTGAAATATTAGAATTAGTCCCCGCATCCAAATTCTTTATCTAGAGTGTGAACAGCTGTGGACTTGGAAGTTAATTTTCCTAGTCATCATCATCATTGATAGTTCCTCACAGACAAGAATGACTCTCTTCCACTCTCAGGGTGAGTCCGTAGGTGGCTGTACAAACCAATGTGACTGTCTGTTACACTTGGGGCAGAAGGTGGTTGTGAGGAGGAGTGGGCGGGGCAACACGCTCCTTATGCTGTTTTCGCCTGGCTTCCGCTTGTTCCCGACGATGCCTTCCCAGATACTCCTCCTCCACTTTGGACAGTCTTGGGCCAGTGATTACCTTGTGTCATGGGAGTGCCACACTTCACCAGTGAGGCTTTAAAGGTATCACTGATGTGCTGCCTCTGTCCACCTGGGGCTCGCCTGCTGTTTTGGAGCAGAGCACTTGCTTGGAGAGTCTCGTGTTGGTCATGCGGATGATATGCCCAGCTCATCGCAGCCAATGGTCAGTGCCTCGATGCTGGTGATGTTAGCCTGGTCGAGGACACTGGTGTTGATGCGTCTTTCTTCCGAATGGATTCTCAGAATCTTGTGAAGACAGCGTTGGTGGTATTGCTCCAGTGCCTTTGGGTGTCAGCTGTAGACAGCCCTTATCTCAGGAAGCAGGAACCATCACAGTTCTGTAAACCATGACCTTGGTGTCGGATCTGATGTTGTTGTCCTCAAAGACCCTTTTCCTCAGGGCTGAAGGCTGCGCTAGCACAATAATAGACGCTGTTGGATCTCTTCATCAACAGCTGCTTTGATGACAGGACACTCCCAAAGTATTGGAAGTGGTCAGCATTTTCTAAGGCCTGCCTGTGGGCCTTGATGATGGGGGGTTTTCTCCATAATACTGGGCCAGGTTGGTGGAGGATCCTCATCTTGCCAATGTTCAAGGTGAAACCCATGCTCTCATGTGCCTTTGTAAGGGTGCTGATGATGGTCTGGAGTACATCCTCTGAGATTGCACATATGCAAACATCATCATGTACTTCAGCTCGGGTGGGGTGACTTTGGTTTTGGTTTGGAGGTGGTGCAAGTTGCATAATTTCTCACTGTTTCTGTAAGTTAGCTTCACTCCAGCAGGGAGTTTGTTGATGGTGAGGTGAAGCTTTGCAGTGAGGTAGATCAAGAACAACGTTGGGTCGATAATGCAGCCCTGCTTGACAATGGTCCGAGCGGGGAATAGTTCGGTGTTGGAGCCATTTGTCATTACCACGAATTCGATGTCATCGTGGAGCAGGCGAATGATGGTGAAAAACCTCATGGTGTAACCAAATTGGAGAAGAATGCACCATAATACTTCCTGATTGATGGTGTCAAAGGCCTTTGTAAGGTTGAACAAGGCCATGTACAGGGGTAGGTTCTTCCCTCTGCATTTCTCCTGCATCTGTCGAGCTTGAAAATCATGTCCGTTGTGTACCTCCGTGGCTGAAAGCTACACTCCTCTGGGAGGAGTTCCTCGGCCACAGGGAGGAGATGGTTGAGGAGGACCTTGCTGATAACTTTTATAATGGTCGACAGCAGGGAGATTCCCCTGTAATTACTACAGACAGATTTGTTCCTTTTTTTGAAAATGTTCACGACTGTAGCATCTCTGAGGTCTCCAGGATGCTCTCCTCCTTCCAGATAAGGCAGACAAGGATATGTAGCTGTTTACTTTATTCACTGGGTGGCACGGTGGCTCAGTGGTTAGCACCGCTGCCTCACAACATCAGGGTCCTGGGTTCAATTCTACTCTTGGGTAACTGTCTGTGTGGAGTTTGCACACTCCCCGTGTCTGTGTGGGTTCCTCTGGGTGTTTTGGTTTCCTCCCACAATCCAAAGATGTGCAGGTTTGGTGAAATGGCCTTGCTAAATTGCCATAGTGTCCAGGGATGTGCAGGCTAGGTGGGTTAGCTATGGAAAATGCAGGGTTTCAGAGATAGGGTGGGGGGTGGGTCTGGGTGGGATGCCCACTGTGACTCAATGGGCTGAATGGCACACACTGGAGGGATTCTATGAAATTAATCTATTGAATGAAAGAAAACTTGGAAGAGACAACTTGGCACCTTTGGCTCAAAACCTGTCTTCAAAAAAAGACCAGGACAAAATGCACCTCTTAAAGTCATAGTACCATCATAAATGGAAAAAGCAGGACAAATCCAACCTGACCAATTACTGCCCTATCGGTGAAGTGACAGAAGGTGATTTAGGTCATACTGCCTACATAGCTAGCTTCACACCAGCACTGAAATTAGGTGCCACATGACTCATTTCTTTGGTAGGCAGAAGGCCTTTTTGGTTCGACAACAGCATCCTGTTGGTGACAAAGACCATGAGTATTGTTACTGCATAGTGACAGTTTGAAACAATCGGCTTCACTTCTCAGAGGTGAACTGAGACCTCATATTCCACTTGGGAACCCTGCAGCCCAATGGTCTCAATGTGGACTTCACAAGCTTCAAAATCTCCTCATCCCAAGACCAGCTCAGCTCGTCCCCGCCTCCTTGACCTGTCCATCTTATCTCCTACCTGTCCGCTCCTCCCACCTCACTGACCAACCCCAGCCCCGCTTCCTACCTACTAGCCTCATCCCCGCCTCCTTGACCTGTCCGTCTTTCCTCCCACCTACCTGCCCCTCCCT
>JAHRHZ010000132.1:1892310-1915340 GCA_024137785.1 Ginglymostoma cirratum
ATGATTTTGAAGACCTCAATCAGGTCCCCCCTCAATCTCCTTTTTTCTAATGAAAACAATCCTAACCTACTCAACCTCTCTTCATAGCTAGCACGTTCCATACCAGGCAACATCCTCGTAAACCTTCTCTGTACCCTCTCCAAAGATTCCACATCCTTTTGGTAATGTGGCGACCAGAACTGTACACAGTATTCTAAATGCGGCCGAACCAAAGTCTTGTACAATTTTAACATGACCTACCAGCTCTTATACTCAATACCCCGTCCGATGAAGGCAAGCATACCATATGCCTTCTTGACCACTCTATCCACCTGTGCAGCCACCTTCAGGGTACAATGGACCTGAACTCCCAGATCTCTCTGCTCATCAACTTTTCCCAAGGCTCTTCCGTTTACAGTATAGTTCGCTCTAGAATTAGACCTCCCAAAATGCATCACCTCACACTTGCCCGGATTGAACTCCATCTGCCACTTCTCCGCCCAACTCTCCAGTCTATCTATATTCTCCTGTATTCTTTGACAATCCCCTATGCTTTCTGCTACTCCCCCAATCTTCGTGTCATCTGCAAACCTACTGATCAGACCACTTATGCCCTCTTCCAGATCATTTATGTATATCACAAACAACAGTGGCCCCAGCACTGATCCCTGTGGAACACCACTGGTCACCTTTCTCCATTTCGAGAAACTCCCTTGAACTACTACTCTCTGTCTCCTGTTGCTCAACCAGTTCTTTATCCACCTAGCTAGAACACCCTGCACACCATGTGACTTCACTTTCTCCATTAGTTTACGATGGGGAACCTTATCAAACGCCTTCCTCAAGTCCATGTAGATGACATCTACAGCCCTTCCTTCATCTATCTTCATCTATTCTTGAAACCTGTTCAAAAACAAAATAAACGGCTCCAGAAGAAGCCCTATAAATTAATAATATTCAAACAACACATCTCACCCACAGAATGTGTGAGAAGTTTTAAAACAGTCAGCAGAATGAGTTAACTCTGTTGGTTTGAGAAGTGGTGGTGCCCACATCGCCAGCTGACTTCATGTGCACTGTTCAAAAAAAACTGTCGTGATAATTTCAAACTGGAATTTTAAATTTCTCTGGTCATTAAAAAAAAATTTCCTAATTTGTTCTTTAAGACCACTTTCAAAAAGAAACAATAAGTGGACACCGAAAAACAACATTCCTCATTTCAAATTCAGAGTTCAAATTTGATGGCTTCCAAAAAGGTTTGTCTATGTTTTGAGAAACCATTTTTTCTTACTATGTTTCGTACAGCAGTTTTAAAAAATAAAAACACTTGTTAAACTTTTTGTTGAAATACGGTTTGAAAGTCTTGCACCTATGGTCATAGAATCTCTACAGTGTGAAAGCAGGCCATCAGGCACATTGAGTCCACACTGGCCCTTTGAACAGCATCCCACCCAGACCCATTCCCCGACCTGTCCCTATCGCTCTGCATTTCCCATGGCTAATCCACTAATCTGGACACTGGACAATTTAGCATGGCTAAATGCACATGTTTGGACTGTTGGAGGAAACTGGAGCACCCAGAGGAAGCGAAGCACTGTGAGTTATATTCTCAAGGTTACCTGCCCTGTTTTGCAAGATAACAGTCCCAGCTGCTATCTGTTCACAGATTCCTGACTGGCATGTTTGGATTTGTACTATGTTAGGGGAGGAGTCCGTTTCATCATCAGTTTCAATATCGATACCCAGTTTGTTCAGTCACACTGAGGATATACCCGCAACCTTTTCCACCTATTACACATAATGGGTACAGTTGTTTCATGTTGGTAATCATTTTTACCCTGCAGCTGTTTTACCAATTCCTGCACCTCTTTATTTTCGTTATCCAACTGTAAAGCACATAAATGAGTATAGTAGGCTAACTTATTCCAGACTGTTTCTAACTCAGTTGTTCCTTTCATGACCTTTTTCAAGAGCCTGTCAAGAACGCACTCATAATCATCATCGCATAATACTACAGTTTCTAGTACAGCCCCTGCTGCTGATGATCCTAACTTTTCTATTAAGCTTTCTATCACTCATGTTTTCAAATATGCCAGTGACACGATAATTTCAGTGAAAGTCTGCTGCTTATCGCAGCATCTCAGACTTAAAGCCAATTAAATCATTACTCCTGTGATACATTAGTTAATTAGATAAAGACAGTATACAACTATGACAATTAGGAATGGTTCACTGGTACTAGAGGACGAATAGGCTGTCAGTACAGAATGTTTCGGTCATGTTAAAATGGTGGGGGCAGCATCCTGCTCTCTAGCCCAGGTGTTAGGGAACCGTACTCTCAGTCTTGTCCCCGTCCTTTTTCCTTCTTAAGCATTTTGCTCATATCCTACTTGTGTTTGTTAGGCTGAAAGTGCCTAACAGGTTCTTTGAGGTCTGATCAAAATGAACACAGAAGACGCATGTGCTTTGATATAAAGTAAATTTATTAGCTTAATCTAATTTAAACATGTACAAACTAATGAGTGAATCTGTTAGCATAAGCTACTTTGAACATATTCAACAATCTCACTGCCTTCTGCCCATCACTGACTCCTGGGTGATGGCTGGCACTTGGAGCTCTATCTTGATTTCCATAGCAACAGTCCACAAACCCCAGTCCGATGGCGCAAAGTCACCCCAAGCTGTGAAAAGTTGCCAATATTAATACTATTCTGAATCTGATATTATGTGCTGTTTTGCCATTCTAGGTACTTTTCCCAACTAAGATAAGATCATGGCAGTTAACTTCCAGCCACAACAGGCTGCCTTTACACACAACCTTGTTTTTCGTGTATTTCCATCAATTGCTTATTGCCGTGTCCAATTAATCCTTAACAATCTTGTTTGGAGGTATTATTTTTAAACATAAGACTACACTAGTCTGGAACCCTTCTCAACTCACTGAAATTAGCTCTCTTCCAAGCTGAATATTTATTTTTCTATCTTTTCCAATACTTTTTCATAACTACTCAAAACCCACTATTGTTTCAAATGCACCCTCACTGAAGGATGCTTCTCTTCTCCCCTGCTTAATTTAACAGAATTAGAACTGTTATTACTTCCTTCTCATTATACTGGAATATTTTCTGGTCAGCAAAGAGAGGCATTCCTCCTCGCCTCTTTGCCTTTTACTCTGTCAGTTTCATAGCCAATGTTAAGATAATTAACATCTTCCATTTATCAGTCCTCTGAAGTTTGTGTGTGACAACAGTGAAGTGAAAATTGGAATTTAAAAATTAACCTGTTCAGTGACTTGTGAGTTTAATGTTTTGCCTGTGATATTTTCTGTCCCAATAGGAGAGAGATTTTTAGCTGACATTTGTTTTGCAGTTTTAACATAATGAAGCATGCCATGGCTTTTCACAGGAGCATTATATACAAAAAAATTGACATACAACACTAACAATGAGATTTTAGGACAAGTGATCAAAAGCTTGGTTAGAGGGTTAGATTTTGATGATAAGCTTAAAAGACAAAAGTGAAGTGGAGAGTAGTATCTCACTGTTTGTTCCAAAATGGCATTCTACAAGGAGCCAGAGTTGTGATTTACAGCCTAGTTCCAGTGATATGCATGATATCACAAAAGTACGTAATTAACCACAGAAATCTTGTAGAAATGAAGTGATTGGCCAACATTCTTTTGGAGAAAGAATTATTGTACAAATCAAACTAAATCAATAAACAAAGTACAGTGAAAGTGTGTGGGCAATTTGAGACGAGTAAATAATTAAATCCAATGAATCTACATTACTCATGTATATACCAATAGGCATTTTGTATTGAAGAAATTAGGAGAACCTGAGGTTTTAGCACTGGTATGCTGTAAATTATATGTAGGTGTCATGGTTGCAAATAATTTAACATCATCTGTATTAGAGAGACTTTGGACGTTTCACATTATGCATGTATAGCATATTAATTTGTGAATACAGTGTGTAATACACTTGTTGAGTTCAAGAATTTATAGGAATGTCTTCAGTTTTTAGATGTAAAATGAACTAATCTCCTGGTTTGCTGATGAATTGGATTTTTGCGATTTTTAAAATTAATTTTTTACTCTATAAAGAAATATGAGTGCCATGTGTACATTTTCTGTAGCTAAAGTATGTAAACATGCTCTTCTATTCTCCTGTAGAAAAAGGAACCACAGCAGAGGGTTCTGGAAAACCTCATAGTTCGGTTCCTGTGGACACTCCCTCTGAAGACCTCCAGCTATTGGCGCAATACATGATCATCACAGACACCTACCAGGATGAGGATCATTCCTTAGCTGAGCTGCAAGTGGAGGATATGATTACACTGGATATGGACAATGATGTGCAGCTGAATGCACCCAAGATGGACTCTGCACAATTCATGATGGAAAGCGCAGGCATCAAAAAAATGTCTGTGACTGGAAATGCAAGTGCGATAGGAGAATTGAGCTTTGAGAGTACAGAGAAAGAACATTATACAGGAACTGAGCAGAACAATGGCAAAACCGTAAAAGATGAAGGTTTTGGCAAAGCCAACAAGAATGATCCTTTGATTGTAGTTGGCTGTGAACCAAATAAGAGGTTTGCTTCTTTGAAATGGCGGGCCTTTTTGTGCTGTTTTAAAGTTCTTAATTTATTTCCTATTAGGTTAGAGGCTGCATCATTTTTTAGTTATTTATTCTCCCCTAAACCATATGCTATGAAGCATTTTGCTAGAAAGAATGAGGAGAGGCAAAATAAAGTAAATGGTATAATTGTCGAAGTGGTAAGGGAGCTTGCAGTTTTTGAAGGTGTCAAGACAAATTGATAAGGTGTCAAAACAGCATACAAATTCCTGACTTTATAAATAAATAAATATAATGCTAAAGCAAGGAAGATACACCATACCTTTGTAAGTCACTGGTTGGGTCTCATCTCGGATATAGTGTTCATTTCTTCTGGGCATTAGACGTTAGATGATTTTCAACGCTGTGGTGAATTACAGATGTGGGTTACTAGAATTATGTCAGGGTGAAGGATTTCTCATCGTGATAAGAGTAGAAAACTGGAATTGTTCTACAATATTAAGAGGAGCTTGCGTAGACGTGCTCAAAGTTACGAGTGGTTTTGGTAGAACAAACAAGGAAACTTCCTTCTGGCTAGGAATTCAGGCAGAGAATGCAGGTTTTAGGGATTTAGCAAAATACTGAGATTAGAGGGTTTCTTTTAATATGTTATGATCTGAAATTCACTGCAAAAGCAAAAAATAACGTTCAAAAAGGAATTGAATGAATTATTTGAACAGATGTGTCAGGCAATGCGGTTAAAGTAAAGGAGTCAAACTACTTGAGTAGGCCTTGTAAAAAGAGCTGACCCAGGCACAGTTGACCAAATTTCCTATTCCTATGCTAGATGTTTTCTTATATTGTTTATGGCTGGTAAATGAGATGTTTTTGAAATATTTTAAAGTAATCAATGACAGTAATACATAACTTTTTTTATCAGGAGGTTTGGAGAATTTGTTTTAAGGCCTAAATAAAAATATTGACGGTTAAATCTAATATTTTGTGAAATCGTTTATAAGCTTTATAATTACTAGAAACCGATTTTGTATTTTCAGCTCAATTAGGGATGGCAAGCATGCTAATAATGAAGTAAATCCATTGAAAGGTAAGCATAGATTAATCTCACACAGTTTGTAATCAGAAGTTTGTCTTGAATGATGCTTTTAAAAGCAATTTTCTCATTCAGTCGCTGATGTTTGCATCGCTGGTTTGACCAGCATTAATTGCCTATCTCTAATCGACCAGAGTGTAGTTAAGAGTCATCCACATTGCTATGGGTCTGGAGTCCCATGTAGACCAGACCACATAAGGATGGTGGTTTCCTCCTTGAAGGAAATACTGAACCAGATGGGATTTTCTGACAATCAATAACCGTTTCATGGTCATCGTTAACTTCTTAGTTCCAGATTTTCATTGAAATCATGGCAGGATTTGAACCTGGTTCCAAAACATTACCTAGGTCTCTGGGTTAATAATCCAGTGATAATGCTATGAGGCCATCATCCCTTCAATTACTTGTGTATATTCTCTTTGTGTAAAATACTTATAACCAAAATTCAAAGCACAGTGGAATGTAAAAATTGACAACTTACTGTCTATAGTCATCTAACTGCACCTAATCGTGAAGATGTTACAGCCAGGATACACTCGGAAAGACCAAAGGCAGTGACTTTATGTTTATATAGGTTTTGAACATTGCTAGCAGCTAAATGTTAGAAGTAAGATTTTTAAATACATTTGAAGTTCTTTAATTAGTGTTTTACTGAAATGTGTAAGAGTTCAGAAGTTTGTTCCATTTTTAGCAAAATAAACTGTCATGTTTAACACTGGGTAAGGTGCTGTTTCTTCTGTAAGTGCACTGTCGTATCATAACTTTTGAATCTTGGTGATTGTAGGAGGAAACAGAACTCCAATCATGTTGTATTTGATGTTCATGAGACTTAAACTTAAAGACCCTATTGGACCTCTTTTGTTTGGCTACATGTGTTTCAAGTGGATGAAAAATTAAGAAAAGAACAGCTATCTTGCATTAAATCTTGCTTTCTGCTGGCTAAAGTGATCCTACATGCAAAGTAGTCAGCAGTCCTTGAGTATTGCTGAAACTTAGTTAAGCTTGGTGGGCCAGGTCTGGTATTGATAGCTGAAAGTTTGATTTCTGTTAGTGGCGCTTTGACAAGGTATTTGAGGTGGGAAGGAGGGGGAAGTACAGAGAAGGATTGAGCTTCAATAACCCAGTCTTACTGTTCTTAGGGAGGGGATTCCAAAGATTAATGACCCTCCGAGAGAAGAAATTCTGCCTCATCTCTGCCTGAAATGGGAGATCCTATTTTGAAACTACTCCCTAATTCAGCAGTCCCCCGCAAGAGGAAAAGTCCTTTCATCATCTACCCTGTCAGGTGCCTTCAGAATCATTTTTTTTAAACTGTCTCCTAAACTCCATTGAATCCAGGTTGAACCTCTTCAACTTTTCCTTACAATGTAGCCAGTTCTTTGCTCTCAGGACTCAACCTAGTGAATCTTCTTTGAACCAGCCCCTCTTTGGGTAATGTGACCAAAACTGCACGCAGTATTCTAGATGTGTAACAAGTCTTCTCAACTTTTGTATTTGGTCCCTGTTCCATTTCCCTCATTGATTATTTGCTGTGTCCTACAGGCTGATGTTGTGATTCATATGCAGTAACATTCTGCTGTCTCTCTCCATTAAAATGATACTGTGCTTTTCCATTCCTCCTACCAAAGTGGGCATGCTCACATTTTCCCACATATTCTGTTTGTTAATTTTTCCCCACTCACTTTATCGATATCCCATTGTAGACATTTTGAATGCTCCTTATATCTTGCTTTCTTACCTATCTTTGTATCGCCAGCAAATTTGGCTGCTCTGTTTCCTCTAAGTTAATATATTACCTCAAACTTTTGAAATTTAAATATATTATATCTACAGGTTCCCCTTTATCCACCTTGTTTGTCAGATCCTTAAAGATCTATAATGAACATGTAAAGGCTAATTCATGTTTTTTGAAGTGTCCTGCTACTACCTCTTATTAAGGAATTTTGCCATTTTACCTATGGGAACTAACTGGCCTATAACTTCTTGCTTTCTATCTCACTCCTTTTACATGGTGGTTCTCCAATCTGCTGTGATCTTTCCAGAATCTAGAGCATTTTGGGAGCTTACAACCAATGTATCTCTATCTCTGCAGCCACTTCTTTAAAGGTCCTACAATGCAGTTCATCAGATCTCTGGGATTTGTCAGCTTCAAGTCTATTAGTATGCTCCTTACTGTCATTTTCCAGCAGCCATGACTGTTCTAAGTTCTTCCCTTCCTTTCACCTTTGGATTTTCAGGTATTTATGGGATACCTTTTGTCTGTGTTGATGGGTGCAAAATATTGTTCAAAGCCTCTGCCATGTTGTTTCCCATTACTAATTCTCCAGGTTCACCTACTAAGGAACTAGTCCCTACTTTAACTACTCTTTTGCTTTGCATGTCCTGTGGTAGCTTTTACTGTCTATATGTTTCTTGTTTGTTTTCACTGGAAACGGAAATTTCTACCCTTTAGTTTTAAAGTCATTTCTGGCTGGATTTTGAAACCTTTCTCAATCTTCTGCCGAACCACTAGTCTTTGCAGCATCACTGTTCCCTTTTTCTTACAATTTGATACCCCCCTTAACTTCTTCTTTAGCCATGGATGATACATTCATGTGGTTATAGTCTTTCTTACTCAGTGGAATATATCCTTGTTGAGAGTTATATCTCCCTAATTGTCTGCCATTGCAACTCAATCATGGTATGTTTTAGTCTATCTATTCACTCCACTTTAGCCAATTTTGTCTTCATACCCTTGTAGTTGTCTTTAGCTCAGAGTGATACAGATGTAGAAGTTAGGTTAATTGAGCAGTTTAGAGAGGTGCTTTTCTTGGGAAGGTATGTGATGATGGTTTGCACCTTTTGAATTAACTCCAGAATTCCCCAACTAAGTTGAGATTTTTGCTGCTCTTTGTATTGTGTCCATTTACTCCTCTAAGGGAACACTTGATTCTTTTCATGCATTTTTTTCTTGAGAGGCCAAATAGCTGCTGCTACTCCTACATATTAAGTTCTTGACAGTCTGCTAGATAGTAACCTCTAAATGATGAGTTGCCACAGGTTGCTCAGACTGTTCCTTTTCCAGTTAATATTGAAGTAAGATATGTTAAATATTGAAGGGTATTGAAGAATATTGAAGAAGCCTAAGTGGAGTCATTAGGAGTAACAACATAGTAAATGAGGGTAACAAATTATTTTTGTTGCAATGTTTAAAACTGCTAGGTCATCAATAATGAAACAGAACAATGAAAATACACTTACTTTATTGCTGTAATCCCCTCCAGTCTGTGGTCCCCAGAGTCTCTTTCTATTTATTGACTGATTTTAAATTTGAAAAATTGTTTGTATATCACTTACATTATCATTTATATCACATGCGTGTCATTTAGGGCTCTCTGACAACCATAGGACTTCAGATGCCATGGACAAAAACCAGGTGGTGAGTAATCTGTGTTCTACAATGCAAGTAACTTATGGAAAGAAGCTCATTGATAAAAATGACAAGAAGAGAACTGTATGAGAGGTACAAACTATCAACCTATGGTTGTTCGTTTGCTCGCCGAGCCAATTGTTCCATGGTGTGCAGATGTTTCATTACCATTCTAGGCAACATCATCAGAGCGACCTCTAATCAAAGCATTGGTGTTCTGCTCCATTCCTAATTTACATGATCCTCTGGTGTGGTGGGTCTTATCACTTCCGGTTCTGTTTCTCAGCAGTGGTCGGTATTTGGGGTGTATTTCTATGTGTTTGTAAATGGAGTCCCTTGTTGAGAACCAAGGGAATTTTTGGAGGCCTGGTTTTCAACACGGAACTCCATTAACAAACACGTAGAAATAGACCGCTGCTGAAAAACAGAACCGGAATTGACAGGACCCACCACACCAGAGGATCATGTAAATTAAGAACGGAGCGGAACACCAATGCTTTGATTAGAGGTCGCACTGATGATGTTGCCTAGAATGATAACGAAATGTCTACACACCATGGAACAACCACATCCACAACCCGAGCTACAAATTTTCACTGAGACTTTAAAAAACTATCAACCTTTTGACTTTTAATTATCAGAGTACACCTGGGGACAAGAGAGAGGGATGGTGTGTCCCATTACCCACAGGAATACATATGTAAAGAGAAGTCTGTGGGTTTGGTTGAATATGTACCATTATGTGTTACATGCTAAATCTGAAATGCAACTCAGAGCCATTATCAGGCTCAAATTGGCTAATCAGACTGGTTGTCTGATTGTAGTTTCACTTCCTATTTGGCATATTATCACCTTTAACATCAGCAATAATTGTAGGATTTCAAACCAAGGCATTGTCATTAAGTAAACAAACAACTTTTGGTTTCCCTAGTTCTCTTGGCCAAGCAGAGTCAATTTGCCAACCAACCTTCGACCCTTTTCTCCTGTAGTAGGAATTGCTGTGATTTTTCTGAAATTTGGCCTGTGTTCATCCTGATGAGTGCAAGATGGAAATCTTCAATAACATATCTCTCTCATCAGTAATACTCTCATTCTGTATTATCAAGTGACTATTTCTATTAATTGAATCTGGTTTCACATAAATCTTCTGCTTCTTTCGCCTTTAATTTTTGTCATCCAGTGTATGTTAACTCTATGGTTTCAAAGAAATAAACCTTATTTGTACCAAAATGATCTTTATCCTATATGCCCCCCATTGTGGTGTGACTTTTTAAAAATAAAGTTTGGTTGCGAGATTGTTGTGGCAAGTTGCTCTACGCTGGTACAATAAAACGAAGAACTGTGGCTACTGAAGTTCTGAAACAAAAACAGATATTTCTAGAGAAACTCGACAGGTCTGGCAGCATCCGTGGAGAGAAAACAGAGTTAACTTTCAAGTCTAGTGACACTACTACAGATTCTGGAACAAAGCTTTTATTTCCGCAATACTGCATTGATAATAGAGGACATATGTCAGCTTGTAGAACGTAGGGCGGCATGGTGGCTCAGTGGTTAGCACTGCTGCCTCACAGCACCAGGGACCCGGGTTCGATTCCAGCCTTGGGCATCTGTCTGTGTGGAGTTTGCACATTCTCCCCGTGTCTGCGTGGGTTTCCTCCGGGTGCTCCGGTTTCCTCCCACAGTCCAAAGATGTGCAGGTTAGGTGGATTGGCCATGCTAAATTGCCCATAGTGTTCAGGGTGGTGTAGGTTAGGTGGGTTGTTGGGAGGGGGTGGGTCTGGGTGGGATGCTCTGAGGTTCGGTGTGGACTTGTTGGGCCGAAGGGCCTGTTTGCACACTGTAGGGATTCTGTGTGGATTCTGTGTGTAGTGGTCTTGGTGGTATTTATTGTCATCTTTTGTTCTTGTTTGTTAGAAATTGTGTTTGTTTGGAGTAATGTAGTAACTGACAGAGCATCCATTACGTGAGGTCTCATACTATATGGGAAATACCAGAAAAAGTCCATGTTAAAACAGTTGCAATTGAAGAAAGATTGAGAAGACAGTTGTGACAGAGGATTTTGTAGTTACGTTATAGCTATAGTAGCCAAAGACGTAAGCCCAGGATTGTTTTAGATTCTTTGGTGTCATAGTCAAATATATCAGTGAGTGGCTGCACAGCAGTTGGAAGGGAGACAGTCATGATCAATATCAATACTATAAATATTTGTAGTAACAGGGATGAAGTCCTGCAGACAAATTTTAATGATTAAGGAAGGAGCTTAGCATGCAGGGTATCAAAGTAATTTCTGGATTACTCCTAGTGTCTTGTGCTAGTGAGTATAGAAAAGATGATCAAGACAAACAAATACATGATTGGAGAGATGGTAGCAAAGGAGGGAGTGCTTTAGAATACCGAGGCATTGGGACTGGTTCTGGAGAGTTGGGACCAATGAATGCCAGATGAGTTGTACCTGAACACAACTGGGACCAAATTATCAGCCCAGTGTCTTTATCCTATATGCCCTCCATTGTGGTGTGATTTTTTAAAAATAAAGTTTGGCTGAGAGAATATTGTGGCAAGTTGCTCTATATTGGTACAATAAAACAAAAAACTGCGGCTACTGAAGTTCTGAAACCAAAACAGATATTTCTGGAGAAACTCAGCAGGTCTGGCAGCATCAGTGGAGAGAAAGCAGAGTTAACTTTCAAGTCTAGTGACACTTCTTCAGACTCTGGAACAAAGCTGCATCTGCATTCTTTTCTGCTTTTATCTTTCTTGCTGTCATCAACTAGGGTGCTCCAATTTGCTGGCACTACCGTTCCTTTTTATAATTATCCCAATATTTGGTTTACAAGAGTTGCCCATTATCACTACTCTGTACTTCTTGTATCTCTCCAACCACCCTGAAAATTTGTTCCTCTATTTGGTAACCTGTAGAATACACTCAGTAATGACTACTTTTTTTTTTCAAACTTTCACCAAATATATTTTGTCCTTCACCTCTCCAGAAAACTGCAATATACTTCCAAAGGAATACTGCCATATATTCTTTCTTTCCTTCTTACATCTAAGAATATCTTGCACTCAGTCCTAGCCTTTTTTGAGCCACATCTCAGTCATTACACTATACCATATTTTGCACCTTCAGCAGAGCAATCTTCCTTATTCCGTTTTCTACATTCTGACACGTGCATTGTAAACTCAATCTAGACTTTATTGCATTCCTTCTTACTCTGACCCAGCTAATACCTTAATGTTTCTTAACCTATGCCTGATCTGACTTGTCTCACCTAATCCATTGTGCACCTTGCCTCTCTTATCTAACATTGTATTTTGATTTCCATCTCCATGTTATCAAACATACCTAGTTGCCCTTGAGAAGGTGATGGTGAGCTGCCATCTTGAACTGCTGCAGTCAATATGCTAAAGGTCAACCCATAATCTCGTTAGGGTTTTCCAGCATTTTGACCCAGTGAAACTAAAGGAATGGTGAAATATTTTCAAGTCAGGACAGTGAATGTTTTGGAGGGACAGTTGCTGGTTGCAGTGTTCCCATGTATCTGCTGCCCTTGTTTCTTGTAGAGGGTAGTGGTCATGGGTTTGAAAGGTGTTATCAAAGGATCTTTGGTGAACTTCAGCCGTGCATTTTGCAGATGGTATATTGTGTCAGTGGTGGAAGGAGTGGATTTGTTGTCAGTCAAACGAGCTGCTTTGTCCTGGGTGGTGTCAAGTTTCTTCAGTTGGGGCTGCGTTCATCCAGGCAAATGGGGAGTATTCCATCAGACTCCTGACTTGAGCCTGTAGATGGTGGAGAGGCTGTGGGGAGTCAAGAGGTGAATTGTTTGATGCAGTATTCTGAGCCTCTGACCCGCAGTTATAGTCAGTGTTTATGTGACAAACGCAGTTAAGTTTCTAGTCAATGGTAACTGCTAGATTGTTGATAATGGAGGATTCAGTGCTGGTAACAGCACTGAACGTCAAGGGGCAGTGGTTAGATTGTGTCTCTGTCTTTTTTTTTGGAGCTGGTCATTGCCTGGAATTTATGTGGCGTGAATGCTACTTGCCACTTGTCAGCCCAAGCCTTGATAATGTCCTAGTCTTGTTGCATTTGGACATGGTCTGTGACTGTTTCAGTATTTGCATACAGGTAGTCCTGCTACAACACGTGTTTCATTAACACAAATTGGCTGTAACATGATTAATGAATAGTGGACACTGTTTGGATAACGCGAACTTTCTGCTATTCAGGTAAAGTGATTTTCTGTAGTGATTTCCCTGCAATGTGATTTTCTATAGTGCGAGGTCACATAAGAACGTAATAATTGCATTATAGGAGAACTACCTGTATGAGGGGCATAAAGGGGCAGTAGAGTTACAGTCATAGAAATCTATAGAACAGAAAAAGGCTCTTCGGCTCGTCAAGTCTGCGCCAGTCAAAAACAACCACCTAACTGTGGTATACTGCATCCGCTGTACCCGTTGTGGCTACCTCTACATCGGGGAAACCAAGCGGAGGCTTGGGGACCGCTTTGCAGAACACCTGCGCTCAGTTCGCAACAAACAACTGCACCTCCCAGTCGCGAACCATTTCAACTCCCCCTCCCATTCCTCAGATGACATGTCCATCCTGGGCCTCCTGCAATGCCACAGTGATGCCACCCGAAGGCTGCAGGAACAGCAAATCATATTCCGCCTGGGAACCCTGCATCCCAATGGCATCAATGTGGATTTCACAAGCTTCAAAATCTCCCCTCCCCCAACCGCATCCCAAAACCAGCCCAGCTCATCTCCACCTCCCTAACCTGTTTTTCCTCTCACCTCAAGCCACACCCCATCTCCTATGTACTAACATCATCCCGCCCCCTTCACCTGTCCGTCCTCCCTGGACTGACCTATCTCCTCCTCACCCCCCTACCTACACTCACCTTTACCGGCTCCATCCCCACCTCTTCGACTTGTCTGCCTCCTCTCCACCTATCCTCTCCTCTATCCATCTTCTATCCGCCTCCCCCTCTCTCCCTATTTATTTCAGAACCCTCTTCCCCTCCCCCATTTCTGATGAAGGGTCTAGGCCCGAAACGTCAAGTTTTCCTGCTCCTATGATGCTGCTTGGCCTGCTGTGTTCATCCAGCCCCATGCTTGTTATCTCGGATCCTCCAGCATCTGCAGTACCTTCTATCTCTGATACAACCTAACTATCTTAAACCCATTTTCCAGCACTTTGCCCACGGCCTTGTACACCTTGGCATCGCAAGTGCACATTTAAATACTACTTAAATGTTATGAAGGTTTCTGCCTGTTCCACACTCACAGGCAGTAAGTTCCAGATTACAACCACCCTCTGGGTGAAAAAGTTTTTCCTCACATCTTCTCTAAACCTTCTGCCCTTTCCATTAAGTCTGTGCCACCTAGTCAATGATCCTACATCAAGGGGAAAAGTCTCTTCCCATTTACCATGTCTGTGCCCCTCATAATTTTATACATCTCAATCGTGGTCCCTCTCAATCCTCTCTGCTGTAAGGAAGGCAACCCCAGTCTGTCCAATCTCTTTTTCATAATTGAAATTCTTCAACCCAGGCAACAGCCTGGTAAACTTCCTCTCCAGTGCAATCACATTCCTCCTACAATGAGGATTCCAGAACTGCACACAAAACTCTACCTATGGTCTAACTCAACGCTTTGGCTAATAAAGGCATGTAAATCATATGCCTTCTCAACCACTTTATCTCTCCTGTCCTGATACTTTGAGGGAATGGTGTACATGCACACCAAGGTCACTCTGATCTCGGTGCTTCCCAGGGTCCTACCATTTATCATGCTTTCCCTAGACTTATTTTTCTTTAGAAGGAAGCTGATTAGGCAGCAAAAGTATAATCTATATAAGGAAGCAAAGACCGTTACTGATGGATAAAGTGATTACTATGTATCTGTTTTGACCCCAAGGAAGTTGAAGGTACTGAAGTCATGGCAAAAGAGCAGGTCAGGAAGACAGTTGACCTCTATGTTGCAGAGGTTAAGCGCGAGCTCTTGGATAACTCCTATCTTCCCTGAACCATGTAACCTCATCTCATGTGCGGATCTCTTCTCCACCACCACCACCCAGTCCCACCCCTTCTTTAAATACCACCCTTTCCTAGCTGCTTCTAGCTCTGAATTAGGGTCACTGGACTCAAAATGTTAATTCTACTTTCTCTGCACAGATGCTGAAATACCTGCTGTGCTTCTCAAGCATTTTCTGTTTCAGTTAGGTTAAGACGATTGGGCACAAAATTGATGAAGGAGAAGTGTTAGAATGGCTGAATATACTTTAAGTTAATCAGACACCAGCACTGGATTGAATGCATTAAAGGATTCTGAAAGAATCACTGATCGTAATCTTCGAATCAATAGCAAAATAAGGGAAAGCTTTTTTATGCAGCAAGTGGTTAGGATGTGCATTGTACTACTTGTATGTGATGAAGGTAGATTCAATCATGGCTTTCAAAGGGGAACTCTTAAGAACTTGGAGGAAGAAAATTTGCAGGATTTCAAAAGCTCTTTCTGAGAACTAGCACAGACACAATAGTCTCCTGTAAGGTAACCACACTGTGATTCTAGACATAAGTCTGCCAGGGTCTAATGGAATGGCAAAACAAGATACTAAATGCCTAATTCCTATGTTCTTGTGTTCCTCAGTTAGGTTTTGCTTTAGATGTTAGAGTATCAAATACATAACAAACACTTACAGAGACAGTGTTTGACTGGGGCAGTGAGAGCAGAAGGATTGATAAAGTTGAGATAATACTTTCAGCAAAGTTCAAGATAAAATTACAAAAGAGAAGTAGATTGAAATAAATACTTCAGGGAACAGGTGATTAACACAGTTAGAGGAAAAGTACACATGAGATTTAATTACTACGTTCAACCACTGGAAGCTTTCTGCTTCCAGTATTTTCCATGACAGCAGTTTGTCTGTTTTTCCATTTCTGGTTTCTCACCACCAATTATGAACTTGATGGGACCACGTTTTAATTTTCGATTGCAGGCCAGAAGGTTGATAACTAAATTAAGCACTAGCAAATCCATCTCTCGCCTGTACTGTACCTGCAAATTCTCCATAATTTAGTATTTTGCAGGACTTTACTATTGTTCAAAATGTAGCAAGACAGCTGTTTTCTGTATTATGAGAATAAATAATCATATTCTTGAGTGTTATTGACAGATGCTGTGTAGGTCCTGCTTGGCATCTTAACTGGACGAGTGTGTTCCATATGCTGTCAACAGTGTGGAGCAAAGAGGGATTTGTTGTTTTGCTTGTTGATGGTTCTTGATTGTGAGGATTTTTTAAAAATTCTTTCATGGAATATCACTGGCAAGGCCAACAGTTATTGCCCATCCTTAATTGCCTTGAACTGATTAGTTTGTTAGGCTATATCACAGGACAGTTAAGAATCAAAAACATTGCTGTAGGTTTGGAATCCAACATAGCCCAGATCAGATAAAGACAGTGGATTTCCTTTCCTAAAGGACACTAGTGAACCAGTTAGTTTTTCATAACAGTCGCTGTCAGTTGTCGTCATTGAGACTAATTTTATGTCCCAAGAGTTGCTGTAATTTTATTTGAACCCACAATCCTAGCACCTTAGCCTGGATTGATAGACTAGTTTAGCAGACTAGTTAAGTGACATTACCACTAAATTACCATCTCTACTGTGGGGAATGATGCATTCACTTACAGTTCAATGATCACTATGTATGGTCCAATAAAATGTGTTTATTTTTAGGATCTGCAGGCTGAAAGTGAGCTGAAAGATAACAAAAGGTCTGCAGAGGAGAAAATTAGAAGTTTGACAGGTTCCAAACCAAGTTGCAAATCCAAAGCTGACAATGACCGTGGACAATCTAGAGATAGGTAAGCAGTACTGCTCTAAGTTAGATATTTCATTGGTTTTGCTCAAGCAATATTAATATTTCAGATTTTCTAAAATTCTCATTATTGATCTTTTATTCTCTATGTGTATTGGTATAGGCCAATTCTTCTGTGCTTCTAGGTATTTTGTTATCTAGCTTTGAGAGTATAATTTGATCTTATTTCATATTTATCTTCACAAGAGCATCACATGCTGAAACAGTTCATTTGTCCAATATTAACAGCAGTGTTATTCTGTTAAAATAATGACCACAGTTCAAAATTTGTTTGCAATGTGCTTTGGAGCACTTTTTTTTAGGGTGTTACATTAGTAGGGTCTTTCTGTGTGTAAACAGAACATGACTGTGTCATGACTGATTTCAGAGTCACAGTTATGTTTGTAATTTTGTATTTGGATGCATTTGGTCCTAAAGCCTCCACCTCTGTCATTTTTATTGAACTGCAGAACAATCCTGTCAGTCACAATAGGATTGAGGATCTGTACATTTAATCAGTGTGTTTTAGAAATGAGCAGTAATCAATATTTTCATCCTGCTAGATGTACCCTCCATGTTATATCCTTTGGTATATAGCAGTCACCCTTGTGATGAATTAGTTTTCAGAACATAGCAAGATTAGGCCACTCAGCCTCTTGAGACTGGTCTCCAACCTCCTGTTTTCCCATGCAATTTTCATATCATTTGATGCCATTAATATCTAGAAATATCTGTCTTAATGTACTCTATTACTTTTTAACATGCTTTCGGGCTACTTATTGCATTATAATGTGACAGGGAATTAAGTTTAGTTGTTGAACCTCTTAAAATTGGTGACATGATAATATGCTTTCCCAAACGAGTATTTCTACAAGGTAATCACTTGATATGGAAAATGTTTTTTCTAAAACCTCTGTTTTACCCTTAAAAAAAACTCTTCTTTCAACTTGAGTTCTGAAGAACGGTTATGTCAAACTGGAAATGTTAACTCTGTTTCTATCTCCACAGATGCTGAGTTATGTTTGTTTAAATTTCAGTTTTCCAACATCCACAGTATTTTGATTCTACCTTTTCTTTCATTGTCTTGTTGTTCTAATACAGCAAGTTTTTCTTAGCTTGATTCCAATTATAGTTATTCCTCTCCTTTTTCACACTGCTATTCACAGCAGTTTTTCTCATCCTTCTTCCTAAATTTTGCAAGTTTTTTCTTTCTAAATTTATACCTATTTATATTACCGTAAATCTGTTTTAGGATTATATTTCTTTAATCAGCGCTCACTAAATTCGTAGTCTGTATTTGCCCTGCTTGTTGGATTGTGTTTGAATGCCATTAGTTAAACTTTTCTGATGTGTTATGAGTCATTATGCTTTACATATGCATTTCCTTTAATGCTTTGAAATTGGCCTTTTCATTTGCGTATGTGAGTATTAATGTCTTACTATTTTATTAACCCAGAATATGTTTTAGTCTCTGGCATGCTTAGTTTTATTCCCAGTTTGCTTGCTGACCTTATAATGTTGAAATGCAAGTTGAAATGGTTGACTGAGTGGAGGTGTTCTGCAAAGCAATCACCCAGTCTGTGTTTGGTCACCCCAATGGAAAGGAGACTTACAGTGAATACAGTAGACCGAGTTGAAAGAGGTACAATCTTCTGCTTCATCAGTGGAAGAAGTCTAATGCTAGCTAACATTCTAGACCACCCACGAACTGCCAAGATCTTAGATTTTCTGTGAAGTTTCCCATGATGCTACATATTTTAGGGTGCAGACCTTCATTATTTCTACATAGAATAACCTAACCTCTCTTCTTTCGACCCAGTGGAAACCAATGAAATTCTATTTGGAATGCATAGTTAGTAAACTGTATTGTGTGTCAGCCATGACTCAGTTGGAAACACATGACACTCTCATACGGTACCGGGGGAATATTGAACTATCCGAGGTGTTGTTTCTCAGATGAGATGTTAAACCAAGGCCCATGTTTCTGCTTGGATGGATATAAAAGATACCAAGGTATTATTTTGAAGATGAAAAGAAGGCTTTAGCCCATTGTCTTGGTCCTTGATATCACAAAAGTATTGATTACCTGGGTCATTATTACATTGTTTTTTGTGGAACTCTGCTGAGTGCAAATTAGCTGTCAGATTTCTTACATTACAACAATCACTACAATTTCATTGACTGTGTAATACTGTAATGCTTAAGATTATCGAGGTGAGCACTATATACATGCAATTCTTTCCTTTCTTTTCTCGTAGAAAACATCATCACTTTGCTTATTCCTGCCATAAATCTCTAACCTGCTTTTTTCCTGTATAATTTGTCCTTGCTGAGAACTTAAAACTTTTATCGGAGGTGAAGTTGTTTTTGAGATCTTCAGTCAACACAGTTGCTAATGGCCGCAAAGCAATTGCTTCGAGGGCTCATGGATATGCTGTTTTTGGGTATAATTTATTGTTACAGCATTCATTTCCTTTGATCTCTTAATTTCCATTTTGATATTTTTTGTTTTTTTCCTGTTCTGTGACAGTTTTAATCCCAATCTATATACCACCATTTTTTTTGGTGAAGCACACTTTGTAAACAAAAACTTCTCCTGCCTCAGAGTCTTCACATTGATTGGTCAGTGTTCCTGACTGGTCCAGCACATGGTATCCAGAGTCAATCCTGAATTTATGATCTTCTGAGTCCTGAGAGGGACAACTAGAAGATCTGAATTGCTTCTGACTTCAAAGCACCATAAACCAGCCTCTCCAACTTTGCCTTTCCTGCATCTTTGACATCACTTGCCTCTTCTGTGTTATGCAATCCAAGACATTTTATTCAGTACTCGTTTACTGGCACTCCTACTACCCGGCTAATACTGAAACTTGAGTTGAAGAACAGCTTGATACTGATAGCCAAAGTGGGTTTTGGCCACTGCATGATATTTATTCGTGTATCTGACATTGATGGATAATTGAATCTTCAACCTATCAAGACAGTATTAGCTGTTGATACACATCCACATCATGAACTAAACAAACATGTTGACCCTGTTTTAATTTACCTACCTTCTATCCTGTCTCCCTCATTACTTCCACTTATGTCCTTCCTCCTGATCTATCTTTACCCTCTCTCTGTGTGTCATCATTTATACCCAACTACCCACCTCTTTTTCTGTAATGACAGGTGCCATTTTGCTCCTTAGGAATGTAATTCTGTACTTCTGTGTGTTACGTCGTGCAATGTCACTAAACAAGTGGTTGATAGGGGCTCAACAAAATAAGTGACCTGTTTTAAGAAGCTCATTGCTTCCATTTTTTTTCTTATTTTCCCTAACAAAATTAACTAAGATCCTAATAACATGTCAAACTTATTGTATTTTGACTTCGCTTCAGGCCATCTGTTCATGGGAAAAGCAATAACCAAACTAACAATCAAGGAAGTTCAAGGAAGCAGGAGAATGATGATGATAGAAAGGACAGACACAGAGAGAAGGATGATCACAAACACAGATCTTCACATTCAAGTAAGGGTGATTAAGAGAAGCGGAGATGTGAGAATGGTGGCTGAGCAATGTATTGAATTAGTACATTATCACGTGGCCTTGCTTTGAAACACATACTAGTTGGAAAGGAAATCTGTCTGCTAGCTGTAACGTTCTTAAGTATAATGTCGAGAAATATTTATTCACACTAAACTGAACATGCGTTAGCACTTAATTTGGAGTATAATCCAGAAAAGGTGCAATTATGGCATTGTAGAGCAGCTGTTTAGGTAATGGTACCCAGAGTGGGACAGGAAGGAACAGAATCTATGAATATTCTTTAAAAAACCGTCGCAAATAGTTTAAAGAGGGTCAAAAAGGCAAAATTAATGCCTCTACTTCAATGCACATAATATTCAGAACAACATAAATGAATTAATGGCACAAATCAAGATTAATAGCTATGGAAATATAGCCATCACAGGGACATGGTTAAAAGGAGATCAAAACTGGGAAGTAAATATTCACGGGGGCTTTTTAATTCACTCATGGGACATGGACATCACTGGCTGGAATTGTATTTATTGCACTGTCTCCACTTGCCCCTTGAGAAGGTGGTGATGAGCTGCCTGCTTGAATCGCTGCAGTCCTTGTGCTGCAAGTTGACCCGTAATGCCCTTTGGAAGGGAATTCCAGGATTTTGTCCCCACGATGCTCAAGAAATGGTGATATAATTCAAGTCAGGTTGTTGTGTGGTTTGGATTAGGATTTGCAGGTGGTGGTATTCCATTTATCTGCTGCCCTTGTCTTTCTAAATGGTAGTGGTCACAGGTTTTTTTTTTCTTTATTCATTAATGGTATGAGGGCATCTCTGGCTAGGCCAGCATTTATTGCCCATCCCTAATTGCCCAGAGGGCACTTAAGACACTGCTGTGGATCTGGAGTCACATGTAGGCCAGACCGGGTAAGGATGGCAGTTTCCATCCCTAAAGGACCGTAGTGAACCAGATGGGTTTTTCCAACAATCGACAATGGATTCATGGTCATCATTAGATTCTTAGTTCCAGATATTTTTATTGAATTCAAATTCACTCATGTCCCCAGAACATTATCTGGGTCTCTGGATAATACCACTAGGCCATCACCTCCGCTTACTTGTGGTGGGTTTGGAAGGTGATGTCTAAGGATCTTTGGAGAATTTCTGCAGTGCATCTTGTAAATGGTACCTGCTGCTACTGAGCATCAGTGGTGGCGGGAGTGGATGTTTCTGGAAGTAATGCCAATCAAGTGGGCTGCTTTGTCCTGGATGGTGTCAAGCTTCTTGAGTGTTGAAACTGCACTCATCCAGACACCTGTTGAGGCTGGGTCATTTAGAATGTTCAAAGCTGAGAAAGACAAATTTTTAATCAGGGATTATGTATGAGTAAAGGAAAGAAAGCGGAGTTGATCCATGATCTCATTGAATGGTGGTGCAATAGCCTGAATAGCCTACTTCTGCTCCTACGTCTTATGGTCTTATTGTCAGTGATATTTTATACTGCTTCGTGGGAAATTTGAAAGGGAAACTGCATCGTGCTGACTTCAAGGCACCTGGAATTTATTCAGATTTGTAAAATTGTGAAAGACTTGTGAAATAAACTACTCTGGGTATGAACAAAGAGGTGTTAGAATGGTGAAATTCACATTAGATCAAATTAAGAGGTGAAATTAAAAAAAGGAAAGTTTTATTAAGGAAGGAAGAAATGAGAGTCGACAACAAAACACAGGAGGGCAGTAAACATTGCTTAGAATGTCTTATGATCAAACTTCCTGGAATGCCTTTCAGTAATAGAGTTGGCATATCTACTCAACCAGTGCATCAGTTACTGATGAGCCTAAAAATCCCTAACTATCCTCCAGGAACTTCAGCATTGCCATTCAGCAGGACGATGAGGGAAGGAGTCCAGGACAGGAATCCACAATTAATTGACTCCCACCAATCCGGCTCACATTAGACAGGCGTTGTGACCTTGCAACACCACCTCACCCATGCAGGTTGCCAGAATAACAGCTTCTAGGATCAGGATGTCCCCTCCTTGTTGGAAGAGAACCTCAGGATTACAATGAACCATGAAAGTTAGCAAATAAAATGGACCAAAATCACATCCTACAGGCAGGACTTCAGAATTCAACATGATCCCAGTTAAGTATGAATGAATGAAGGAATATTGCAGGAGATGTAGCCATATCTTGAACATTTGGTTCATTTGACTTGCTGCACACACACTTTTTTAGTAGAAAACACCTGCAAATAAAGAACATCAAGAGCCACAGTGACTAATGTACATGTCCACTGTAATTTTTCCAGTCTTTATAACTGCAGAGCTCAATGTAACTTACAGCGTTCTTTCTGTTTCTGTGATCTAAAGTTTATCATTTGTTGAATTAAATTGTATACATTGGGATAACAAGGTGTGGGGCTGGATGAACATAGCAGGCCAAGCAGGAAAGCTTGACGTTTCGGGCCGAGACCCTTCATCAGAAATGGGGGAGGGGAAGAGGGCTCTGAAATAAATAGGGAGAGGAGGGGGAGGCGGATAGAAGATGGATAGAGGAGAGGATAGGTGGAGAGGAGGCAGACAAGTCGAAGAGGCGGGGA
>JAHRHZ010000132.1:1923962-1935401 GCA_024137785.1 Ginglymostoma cirratum
GAGTAGGTGGGGAGCAGAGGGATACAGATCCTTAGGAATTGGGCGATAGGTTTAGACAGTGGATTTGGATCGGCACAGGCTTGGAGGGCCGAAGGGCCTGTTCCTGGGCTGTAAGTTTTCTTTGTTCTTTGTTCTTTGTTTAACTCCCACGCGACATTGTATCAGACTTCCGCCACCTCTGATGAGGGTGGCGACGCTGGTGTCTGAGGCATTGTCTAGGTGAGCTGTTGTTTGATACTTGTGTAAAATGGCTGTCCCAAATTGTGGCATGAGCCCCACATGTTGGGGGGTGGATGATCAATAGGGTTGTTCTTGCCATTGCTATTTCCAGTACAGAAATTAATTAAAAATTAATTAATGGGTTGTTGGTGTCATTGGCTAGGTTACCATTTATTGCCCGTTCCTAATTCCCCTGGAGAGGGAGGTGGTGAGTTTCCTTCTTAAACTGGGCAGTCCTTGGGATTAGAGATGCCCACAGTTCTGTAAGAAAGGGAGTTCCAAGATTCCTTGTTTTAGACTCTAGCAATGTAGTATATGTGAGTGGCTTTCTAGATCATCACAGAGGTCAGTTAAGAATTGACCACTTTGCTGTAGGTCTGGAGTCACATGTAGGCCAGACCAGGCAAGGATGGCAGATCTCCTTTCCTTAAGAACATCAATGAACAAATCGGTTTTCGCAGCAACTGACTTTAGTTGTTTAACATCTTCATTCTAGATTTTCTTCAATGTATTTAAATTTCACCACCTGCCATGGTGGGATTTGAACCCATGTTTCCCATGGTATTAGTTTTTCTGCAAAACAAGGTCTGCCTCCAGCTAAGTCATTCCAGTACAAGCCATTCTGCATCTCTGATATCTACCTAACAATGTCGACCACTTAATGTTCTTAACTAGTCCAGCATTTTTTTTTGATGAGTCTAGAGGTAACAAAGCAATGGATAAAGATTCCAGTTAGGATTCCTGGCCTGCTGTTGTTGCCACAGTATTTAGTTCATTCAGTTCAGTTTTTGGTCAGTGGTAACACACATTTTGTTGATAGTGGGGGATTCAACAATAGTAATGCCATCTCTTGTTGGATGGTCATTTCCTTGCACTTATTTGGTATGAATGTCACCTATCAGCCCAGCCCTGGATATGCTGCTGAACATTGTGCAATCATCAGTGAACATCCCTATTTCTGACTATATGATGGAGGGGCAGTCATTGACGAAGCAGCCTAAAATAGTTGAACTGAGAACACTACCCTGAGGATCTCCTGCAGAGATGTCCTGGAGCTAAGATGACTGACCTCCAACAATCACAAGCATCCTCCTTTTGTGCCAGGTTTGACTCCAAACATCAGAGATTTCCATCTGATTGCCATTGACTCCAGTTTTGCTAGAACTCTTTGTTGTCACATTTGATCCAATGCAGGTTTGATGTCAAGGCTAAGATAACAAAGTGCGGAGCTGGAGGAACACAACAGGCCAGGCAGCATTAGAGAAACAGGAAAGCTGACGTTTTGGGTTGGGACCCTTCTTCAGAAATGGGGCGGGGGAGGGGAGCTCAAATAGGGAGGAGGGGTGTGACTGGGGAAGGAACGTGGGATGGTGATAGGTGAGTACATGTAGGCAGTGGTCGGGATTGGTCAGTGAGGTGGGAGGGGCGGATAGGAGGGAGAGAAGATGGACAGGTTGTGTCAGGTCAAGGAAGTGGGGATGAGAGGGAGGGTTGGTCATGGGATGAGGCTGGGGTTGGGGAGATTTTGAAACTGGCAAAATCCACATTTAAGCCATCGGGCTGTAGGCTCCCAAGGCAGAACACGAGGCACTGCTCCTCCAGTTTGCGGGTGGCATCATTGTGACACTGGAGGAGTCCCAGGATGGACATGTCACCCAGGGAGTGGAAGGGGAAGTTAAAATGTTTCACGACCAGAAGGTGGTGTTGTTTGTCGGGTAGAGAGCGCAGATGCTCCACAGAACGGCCTCTGAGTCTCTGCTTGGTCTTACTGATGCATCCGCTGCACCCGATGTGGCCTCCTCTACAGCATCTTCTTGATGTCAAGGCTGTCATTCTCACATCACCTCTGGAATTCAACTCTTCTCTTCATGTTTGAACCAAGACTGTATTGAGGTCGGGAGCTGAGTGATCCAGAACCCCCGTATTGAGCATCAGTGAGCAGGTTACAGTTAAGCAAGTGATTCTTGATAGCACTGCAAATGACCCCTTCTGTTGGTTTACTGATGATCATGATGAGTACGGCAGAAATAGACTAAGTTAGATTTGTCCTGTTATTTGTGTACAGGACATTCTTGCACAATTACCTACGTTGTCGGGTAGCTGCCAGTGTTATAGCTGTAATGGAAAACTTCGCTAACTATAACCAGACCTAGACAACGTTCAGACTCGGACTTCTAAATGGCAAGAGATTTTGTACATCACAGGTGCCATAAAATGACCACCTCTGACAGCAAAGGGTAACGGTCTGCCTATGAAGTTTAATAACATTATTGCCAAATTTTTCACCATTGGCATACTGAAGAATGATTAGAGCTGCAAGGTTAATTTGGAGAATCGGTGAGTGTTCTCTTTGAAACAAAGGAAGTTGAGTGGAGATTTGGTAGAAGTAAGCAAGATTTTTGCAGGTTCAGATAAGGTACACAGAGAAAAGATGATCCAATCAGCTGATGAGGCAAGGACCAGGGGAAAACAGTTTGAAGCTTTGAGCAAACAATTTAAGGGGTGCTGTGAGAAGAGCTATCTTGCGCAGTGAGTGGTAAAGACCTGAAACTCATTTCCCACAAGGGTGAGAAGCAGAGATGATCAGGGATTTCAAAAATAAAAGCATAATACTATGGGCTCTGGAGATCTGAAATCAACATAGCAAGTGAAGAAACTCAGCAGGCCTGGAAGTTTTAATGGGGGTTGAAACACAGTTAATATTTTGTTTCAGAAGTTCTATAGAAGTCATATTGGATCTGAAACATGTTTTTCTTTCCAGATGCTGCCAGACCTGCTGAGTTTCTCCAGGACTTTGTTTTAATTTTTAAATTGGATGATCACTACAGGGAAATAAATTTGCAAGGTTGTTGAGTTAATGTGGGATACTGCATTTCTCTACAGGAAGATGACGTGGGATTGAAGGGCTAACTGACTACCTCTTGTGCTAATGTGACTCTTAGACCAGAAACTTAACTTGAATCTCGTCAAAGTCAGAGATACGTTGCAGACATCAGGACAAGAATATATACTACAGGAGAAAAGGGTGCTGATTGGTTGGCAAGTTGACTGATTGGCCAACTATTTAATTGCCAAATTATCTGCACCATAAACAAAATTCTGACTATGGGATGAAGCAGGTTGAAGGCTGGGGGTTCTCTTGTTCATCAGCTGACTCCAAATCCTCTCCACCAGCTACCAAGTACATCAGGAATTTGATGGTTACTGCTTGCTTACCTGAACGATGCAGCTCCAAGGTGTTTCATGCTCCACATTATCCAGTACAAGTAGTCTGATTAATTGATTGCCACGCAATCACCAACTTTAAAACAACTTTGTCCGTATTGTATAAGATGGCATTATCATGGGCAACTTCTGCGATGAGTGACCATGACAGTTTCTATCTCCATTATGTTCTTATTGCTTCACTGGTGATCCTTTGCTAGGAATTCAAATGTAGCAGCGAAGAGCCACAATACTAAAGCTGAACCTTGAAAATGCCCATGTTGAAAACCAATCATCTCTGTGTCAGCTGGCTGAATGGTGGCAGCACTGAGTTGGAAGAAGTGATCAAAATAATTTTTCATTTCTTGTGGATTACATTTTGATTTCAAAGAGCTCCTTGGATCTAAAGGTTTAAGGATCAAACTCCTTTCAAAGCAGGAATTTGCGAACACTTTCAGCACCTCCATGAAAGAAACAAGAGACTCAGTGCTGGGCCGATCGGCTAGAATCCAATTAAATGGTTTTCTTTCATGTATAGGACATAGAACATAGAACAATACAGCGCAGAACAGGCCCTTCAGCCCTCGATGTTGCGCCAACCTGTGAACTAATCAAAGCCCACCCCCTACACTATCCCGTCATCATCCATATGCTTATCCAAGGACTGTTTAAATGCCCCTAATGTGGCTGAGTTAACTACATTGGCAGGCAGGGCATTCCACACCCTTACCACTCTCTGAGTAAAGAACCTGCCTCTGACATCTGTCTTAAATCTATCACCCCTCAATTTGCAGCTATGCCCCCTCGTACTAGCCGACGTCATCATCCTAGGAAAAAGACTCTCACTGTCCACGCTATCTAATCCTCTGATCATTTTGTATGTCTCCATTAAATCCCCTCTTAGCCTTCTTCTCTCCAAGGAGAACAGACCCAAGTCCCTCAGCCTTTCCTCATAAGACCTTCACTCCAGACCAGGCAACATCCTGGTAAATCTCCTCTGCAGCTTTTCCAATGCTTCCACATCCTTCCTGTAATGGGGCGACCAGAACTGTACGCAGTATTCCAAGTGAGGCCGCACTAGCGTTTTGTACAGTTGCAGCATGACATCACGGCTCCGGAACTCATTCCCTCTACCAATGAAACCTAACACACTGTATGCCTTCTTAACAGCACTATCAACCTGGGTGGCAACTTTCAGGGATCTATGTACCTGGACACCAAGATCCCTCTGCACATCTATACTACCAAGAATCTTTCCATTGACCCAGTATTCTGCCTTCCTATTATTCTTCCCAAAGTGAATCACCTCACATTTATCTGCATTGAACTCCATTTGCTACCTTTCAGCCCAATTCTGCAGTTTATCCAAGTCTCCCTACAACCTGCAACATTCTTCCACACTGTCCACCTCTCCACCGACTTTAGTGTCATCTGCAAACTTACTAACCCATCCACCTATGTCTGCATCCAAGTCATTTATAAAAATGACAAACAGCAGTGGTCCCAAAACAGATCCTTGTGGCACACCACTAGTAACCGGAGTCCAGGCTGAATATTTTCCATCAACCACCACTCGTTGCCTTCTTTCAGAAAGCCAGTTTCTAATCCAAACTGCTAAATCTCCCTCAATCCCATGCCTCCGCATTTTCTCCAATAGCCTACCATGTGGAACCTTATCAAAGGCTTTACTGAAGTCCCTGTACACCACGTCAACTGCCCTACCCTCATCCACATGCTTGGTCACCTTCTCAAAAAACTGAATGAGGTTTGTGAGACACGACCTGCCCTTGACGAATCCATGTTGACTATCTCCAATCAAATTGTTGCTTGCTAGATGATTATAAATCCTATCTCTTATAATCCTTTCCAAAACTTTTCCTACAACAGATGTAAGGCTTACTGGTCTATAATTACCTGGGTCATCTCTACTGCCCTTCTTGAACAAGGGCACAACATTTGCAATCCTCCAGTCCTCTGGTACTAAACCTGACGACTCAAAGATCAAGGCCAAAGGCTCCGCAATCTCCTCCCTAGCTTCCCACAGAATCCTCGGAAAAATCCCATCCGGCCCAGGGGATTTATCTACCTTCACACCTTCTAGGATTGATAACACCTCCTCCTTACTAATCTCAATCCTTTCATGTCTAATAACCCGTATCTCAGTCTTCTCCTCTACAATATTCTCCTTTTCCCGAGTGAAAACAGATGAGAAATATTTGTTTAGCACCTCTCCGATCTCCACAGGGTCCACACACAACTTCCCAACAGTCTTTGACTGGCCCTATTCTTACCCTAGTCATCCTTTTATTCCCCACATACCTATAGAAAGCTTTAGGGTTCTCCTTAATTCTACCTGCTAATGACTGCTCATGTCCCCTCCTTGCTCTTCTTAACTCTCTCTTTCAACCCTTCCTAGCTAATCTGTAACTCTCCATCGCCTCATCTGAACCATCTCGTCTCAATGTCACGTAAGCCTCCCTCTTCCGCTTAACAAGAGATACAATTTCTTTTGTAAACCAAGGTTCCCTTACCTTATCACTTCCTCCCTGTCTGACAGGGACATACCTATCAAGTATCTCCTCCCGTGGCTGATATTAAAGCAAACCCAAGTTATGGATGGTTAAGCTGTTCAGAATTAGCTGGACTCCTGATGTTTCATCTGCATCAAAGCCTTTCTGTGTGAAAAAGCATGCCTGCACACAGTGACAGTCGAAAGGCATGGACACATTTTTATACCAGAGACATTTTTCTAAAATTAAGGGAAACAAAAAACTGGATTTCTGTCATCTTATTTTTTCACCACCTATCCTAGGTGTGTGTATTTTAAACTTCACTTGCTAAAGTGTTTATTGTGCAAATATAAGATAGGAAGAAAACCATTGGGAATGATTTAACATTTTTCATTTGAATTGGGTTTTTTGTTGTTCCAGCAGTTGGTTGTAAACTTGAAATACAGGGGCCAGGAGGAGGGTTTCAGAATTTAAAAATATCAGGAAACTCTATCAAAAATGAGAACAACTTGCAAGTATGAAAGGTGAGGAATATTGCCTGTTGTAACCCCGACCCCCCCCCAAAAAAAAAATGGAGGAACCATAAAGTAGTTATATTTTTTGCAAGGGGACAAGTGACTTTCTTGTCATTGTGTTTTGAGGCTGTTCTGTCATCACCTTTTGATGAAAAGGGTTGCAAAATCTCACATCTCTTATAAAAAAAGAAAATTATCTTTATCTCTGTCTTAAATGGGCGAGTATTTATTTTTAAACAGTGACCTCGATCGCTGGATTCTCCTACAAGAATAAACATTCTTTTCACATCCACCTTGTCAGGACTCCTCAGGATGTTAAGTTTCAGTCTTGTACATCTTAATTCTGGTGCCTGTCCAACCCTTCCTCAAGGCAACCCACCCATTCCAAGTGTTAAGTCCAGTCTCACTCCAGAGAATCGCATAAGATCTTAGTTGATGCTGTACCGTTGTATGTACTTTTTCAGAGATATTAAACCCATGTCCATTTTTTTCCCTCCAATAGCCACAAGATATTCTATACATTATTTTGTACCACACACGTGTCAAGCAATGATCATCAACAAAAGAAAACCACACCATCTCCCCTTGACATTTAACAACATTAACATTGCCGAATCTCCCATCATTAACGTCATATGATAGGGTTACATTTACCAGAAATCTAACTGAATGAACCACATAAATACTGTGGCTACAAGAGCAGAAAGTCCAATAATGCTGCAGTGATTGTATTGTGACTTCTAAAGATTGCACAGCAACTTCAAAACACAGTGAGGTGTGTGATAGAATGCTCTTCATGAATGATCGGGAGGCTTGATTGGCAGGTCATTCACCACCTTGATCATTCACTCTCTCCATCACCAACATAAAGTCGGAGCAGTGAGTGCTAATTACCAGATGCACTACAGGGACTTGCCAAAGTTTCTTTGACAATATCTTCCAAACCTTTGACCTCTACAATTAATACAATTGTGGTAGATGTAGGGGAACACGACCAACTGAAAGGTTATCCTGTAAGTTACACATCCTGACTTGGAGCTATATCACCAATCGCTCATTTTTGCTGGGTCATAAGAACATAGGAACCAGAACCAGGAGCAGGAGTAGGCCATCTGGCCCTTTGAGCCCACTCCGCCATTCAATTCGATCATGGGTGATCTTTTCATGTCCTTAGTTTCACTTACCAGCCTCTCACCATAAACCTTAATTTACTATTCAAAAATTTTCCTATCTTTGTTTTGAAAACATTCAATGAGGAAGCCTTAACTACTTCACTGGGCAGGGAGTTCCACAGGTTCATAACCCTTTGAGTGAAGAAGTTGCTCCCCAATTCAGTCCTAAATCTGCTTCCCTTATTTTGGGACAATGCCCTCTTGTTCTAGTTTCACCCGCCAGTGGAAACAGCCTCCCTGTTTCTATTTTATCTATTCCCTTCATAATTTTATATGGTTTTATAAGAGTCCCCCTCATTCTTCATTGTTCTAGTTTCACCCGCCAGTGGAAACAGCCTCCCTGCTTCTATTTTATCTATTCCCTTCATAATTTTATATGTTTTTATAAGAGTCCCCCTCATTCTTCTAAATTCTAATGAATAAAGTCCCAGTCTATTCAGCCCCTCCTCATAAACCAACCCTCTCAACCCTGGAATCAACCTAGTGAATCTCCTTTGCAGCCCCTCCAGTGCCAGTACATCCTTCCTCAAGTAAGGAGACCAAAACTGCACGCAGTACTCCAGGTGTGGCCTCACCAGCACCCTATGCAACTGCAGTGTAACCTCCCTGCTTTTAAACTCAATCTGTCTAGTAATGAAGGACAAAATTCCATTTGCCTTCTTGATTATCTGTTGTACTTGCAAACCAATCTTCTGTGATTCATGCACAAGGACACCCAGGTCCCTCTGCATAGCAGCATGCTGCAATTTTTTACCGTTCAAAATCCTGAAGTTTCTTCCCAAATATCAATGATATACCTACATCAGATGCTCTGCAGCAGTTCAAAAAGCTGACTCACTTTCATCTTCTTGTAGATAAATGAACAGGAGTAATAAGTATTAATCTAGAATTTTTTTAAAAGAATGCTCTTCTCAATTCAAAAATCAAGTGGTTTATCTGATTGTTACATTTGCTAAACGTGGGACCTGCAGTTCATAAATTAGCTACACCATTTCCTACATTAGAGTAACTGCACTTCAGTTGTCTACAAAGCACTTTAGGACATGAGAAGATTATAAAATGGACACTGGAAATGTCTTTCTGGTGGTATCTTTAGGTGAATTAGTAACAATGCTCCTGATCTAAGATATCTCTGTAATGCTTGGAAACTTTCAGGATTTTTTTTCCTGATATTCCATATAATCATGCAAAAAGCACAAGCTTGATTGTCTTCTACCTTTCCTTAGTCTTTTTCTGGGATACCATGTTATGTACTTTTGTTTAGAATTTTGGCTGAACAATTGGAGGTGTGAATGTTAGCAAAATCCATCATTATATGAAGACTGAATGGCTTTCTCACCTTCTGTGACATTACATTTTCATTTGGCAACTGGTTTGTGCACACAATGTGTGTGGATGTTCTGTTCAGTCTGCAGGCTTCTAAAACTACTGTCAATGTTCCAATTTTTTTTGCTGTGGAAAAGCAGACTTCACGATCCAGAAGTTGTCATAGAAGATCTTCCAGCAAAAAGAGAGATTCATATATAGAGAAAACTCGTGAGCTGAAAGAACAACCATGGAGGTTGGATCCAAAGGAAGCATTGTGGGCTTTTGAAAGACGCAGGTTAGTGTACTGAACGTCAGAATGCATTTAAGACTTAAAAGGACAGTGGAATATTTTCACCTTGGGTTGAAGTGCATAATATTTACAAAGAACAAAATAGTGAAAATTTTTGAAATTTGAATGCTTCAGTAATTCAGACTGATAAACTTTCGTTTCCATTACATTGTTTTTGTTAAACATACTAGCAATTATAGATACTTAATGAGCCATACCCAGCCTTCTTTATTTTTTTTAAATTTAGGATTCATTAGGAAACACTAGCAAATAATCTTCCTAAGCAGGTGTTGGTTTATTCTGATCACTGAATACAGCTGTTAGATTTATGCCAAATTCCTTTCATTTGATTTGATATAGTCACATGTACTGAGATACAGAAAAAATGTGTTGTATTGTGTGCTGAACTGATAAATCGTACCTGACATAAGTACATCAGGTTAATAAGAAAAGAATGAGAATATAGTGTTATAGCCACAGAAAAGGTGCAGAGAAAGATCAACTCTTACATATGAGAGGTCCGTTCATAAGTCTGATAACAGTGGGGAAGAAGCTGTTTTTAGATCTGTTGGTATGTGTTTTCAAACTTTTGTGTTTTCAAACTTTTGTATCTCTGCCTGATGGAAGAGGGTGGAAGAGAGTATAACCTGGTGGGAGGGGTCTTTGATTACGTTGGCTGCTATCCCGAAGCAGTGGGAAGTGTAAATGGAGTCAGTGGAAGGATGACTGGTTTTTGCCTTGGATTGGGCTGCATTCAGAACTCTCTAAGTTCTTGCAGTCTTGGGCAGAACAGTTGCCATATCAAGCTGTGATGCATCCAGATAGGATGGTTTCTGTGGTGTATCTAAAAAAATTGGTATGTGATGGTAGATATGCTGAATTTTCTTAGCCTTCTGAGGAAGTAGAGGTGTTGGTGTGCTTTCTTGACTGTAGCATTGACGTGGGATGGTCCAGGACAGATTGTTGGCGATATTTACTCTTAGGAACTTGAAACTCTCGACCACCTCCACCTCAGCACCATTGGTACAGACAGGGGCATGTCCTCTACTGTGCTTCCTGAAGTCGATGACCAGCTCGTTATTTTGCTGACATTGAAGGAGAGATTGTTGTCTTTACACCATGCCACGAAGCTGGCTATCTCCTTCTGTACTCTATAAAAACCGAAAGAACTGTGGATGCTGTAAATCAGGAACAAAACGTTGCTGGAAAAGCTCAGCAGGTCTGGCAGCATCTGTGAAGGAAAACACAGAATTAACGTTTCGGGTCTGGTGATCTTCCTTCTGTACTCTGCCTTGTTTTTTGAAGTCCGACCCACTATGGTGGTGTCATCAGCAAATTTGTAAATGAAGTTAGAGTTGATTTAGCCACACAGTCATGAGTGCATAAGGAGTAGTGTAAAGGGCTGAATATGCAGTCTTGCAGGCCACCAGTGTTGAGGATTCTTGTGGTGTTGCCACCTATCCTTACTGATTACGGGAAGTTGAGGATCCAGTTGCAGAGGAGGGAGCAGAGCCCTAGGTCTTGGAGTTTGGAGATGAGTTTTGATGGAGTTATGGCATGATGACAGAGCTAAAGTCAATAAATAGGAGTCTGATATAGGTGTCCTTGTCATCCAGATGTTCCAGGGATGAGTGTAGGGCTAGAGAGATGGTGTCTACTGTGGGCCTATCATGACGGCAGACAAATTGTAGCAGATCAAGGCAGTCTGGGATGCTGGATTTGATGTGTGCCAATATTAACCTCTTGAAGCACTTCATAATGATGGATGTCAGGGCGAAAGTCATTGCCTGATTTTTCTTTAGCACCGGCATGATGGTGGTCTTCTTGAAGCATGTGGGAACCTCACATCAGAGTAAGGAGAGGTTAAAGATGTCTGTAAATACTCCTGCCAGCTGGTCCAGTTAGGATCTGAGTGCACGGCTATGGATTCCATCCAGGCCAGTCGCTTTCTGTGGGTTCATCCTCAAGAATGCTGATCTGATATCTGCGGCAGTGACTCTGGGTACAGGTTAACCAGAAGCTGGCAGGCAGGTGGCATCATTTCACTGACCTTCCATTAAAAACAGGCATAGAATGCATTGAGATAACAAGCATGGGGCTGGATGAACACAGCAGGTCAAGCAGCATCATAGGAGCAGGAAAACTTGACGTTTCGGGCCTAAACCCTTCATCAGAAATGGGGGAGGGGAAGAGGGTTCTGAAATAAATAGGGAGAGAGGGGG